>PNEQ01118595.1:17386-79998 GCA_003012365.1 Medauroidea extradentata
ACCGTAATATATATATATATATATATATATATATATATATATATATATATATATTTGGTTGTTACCATGAATCATGATTATATCTGTAAAATAATCCTGAAAGTTTTTTTTTTTCTGGCAGCCGAACAAAACTTTGAAATTTACCATGTAATTTTTAATTAGACAGCGAAATGATCTTCGAACAAGTTATTCGGTTTTGAAATGTTGTTCATATGTTGCTAATACCATTAAAATTTGTTATTTCGATCATTACTTTGTTTGTTTTTGAACAACATTTCTTCTGTCAGTCATCCTTCTATATTTTCTTGTTTTAATTTTTTCTGAAACTATTTAGTTCTGTACCAAAATACGCTTCTTCTGTAATCATTCACCACGGCGGAAGTAACAACCTTAGTAGATGTTTGTTTCATTAAAACTTCTGCGCAGAGCCTTACTATTTCGTGATATAACAAATAATGTGTTTACCAAGTGGCATTGTCAATAATGTTTACAACTGTCAAAAATTATTTGTGATCAACCTACAATATAATACGTTCATCTCTTTCCCTAAAATTTAAACACATTGAAATAATATGTGTGGGTGACCTACAATTACTTAATAACATTATTGTCTAAAAATTTTGATTAAATATACGTACTCAATTAGGGTGTAATCCAACCGGACCGGAGTTTATCAGATTAAATTCTGTTAGCATTCGGTCTTAAATTTTCTGATTACTAGACATCATTTCTGTAGTTAATAAGGGAAAAGAAAATTTGTAAATATGTATTTGTAAATATATGCGGTAAGAATGTACAAAATATTTCAAAAAATGTCTTTACGTTGTGGCGTTTTGCACTTATTTTCCCCGTACACTCGTTGGAAATCCGGATGTTCATATCAGTGAGGTTAGGATTAGCGGGAATCTCCTGTATTTTACGAACCACAACAAACCACCCTTCTTGCGTTACCACCACGTTTACAAAGAAATGACTTTACTGGTAAGGTCAAAGGCTTTTCTTCGTGGAATGACCAAGCAGTATTCCCACTGCCTCGGCGTATTGAATACGTAGTGACTCGTGACCAGGAAGTTGTTGGCCCTGGAGCCACAATAACCACCGAGATAATCTCTGAGAACACGTCGTTCTTTCAGCGCAATGAATAATACGTGTTCCCCTGGCATTGCGTCGGTTGCCAGTTTTCCACTTTCTGTGAATCACCGTTTCGAAATAAACGATATTTCAGTATCCTGTGCCTTTACTATTTTGGTTGTGGCGGATGACGTTGTTCAGTTATTATAGCAGTGTTGCGAAGTTCGCTTTGTGGAGCATGCGATGTTGTAAAATATTGCATTTCTGAGCATTTTGTTCGTGTAAGAGAATGCGTTCTACAGTTTTAGTGCATTTGCTCTTCGCAGAGTCTTATTAATGCTGCCGTAACGCAGTGATACAAAACATGTTTCTTAATCTGTGTTATAACATGAACCTGCTGTTGATGTAAGATGACATCATTTATGTGCTTGCATACATTATTCTCATTATAATTTAACAACATGTATAAGTGTACCACCATAAAAATTAAAAAAAATAAATAAATAAATAAATTCACATAGAAAAACAAATATGATAGCACTTTCAGTTTACGTTGTGTAATGACTGCTACAAAGCAATGCAAAATGTACTGTATACAGAATGTTTCAGAATTGCGTGTCAATATTTGTTGGGACAGTTATGTCTAGGACAAAAAATCTTACTGCTCGACAAACCCAAGTGTAGCCCCGGCACAGAATATTTAGGAATACAGAAGTGAAATACCCGGTAGAACAGCGAACTCAGTTACACACGCCAGCGATGTAAACACCTACTGCCAATCAGCGCGAGGCAGCTGCTCTGATAATCGGCAGCCAGGCCAATGGGAAACCTGCCGTAACATGCAGGAGCCAAACATATACGGGGCTGGTATCAACAGTCTCGGGCAGCCAATAAGGGGCGAAGTTCGCCAGTATCAAATAAGCCGCCACGCCATTACGCGTCTATATTTCTATTTACTGTAGTCTGGTAGGGGGAGGTAAGAGCACTAGTGTTTCAAGGTCGCCGTGTGAAAGCAGTGGAGGGGAATGTCTTGGAGCCCTTTCTGTTCACTCCATTCATATTGTAAGCGACCATCTGTAATAGGGTCTAATAGGCCTGTGCAACCCAAGGAATAAAGGTAGGACAACAACTACACACTGGTTGTCACTTTTCAACTTACGAGACTGTACGCACTACTTGTCGCGACGGCCGTGCTACTTGCCCGCTATTGGCTGGGAGAGTGTAGCGGGACAAAGTAGAGTAGGAGAGTGAGGTATGTCAGAGAAGGGGACGGCTGTAGTTCACATATTTTCCGAGGACACACTTAGGTTTGTCGAGCTGTACATGGACATAGGCCGAAAAACGCAACGGTACTGTACCCCTGGTCTAATTACTAACAGTACATTGCGCAGGCTGGATCATGAATGCTACATTGTACAACGCCTGCAAACCGTTAAATACGGCTGGTCTGGTATGCAGTCACCGATAATACTGCGATTGTATTCCACAGTAACACAGTCCAACTCGCACGCTATGCACTGTTCGTCATGTAAAGTGAACTGTTGTGCTGAAATTGTGAATTGCATACCTAAGATTATATATTTTTTGTTTCTCTTGACGTCAGGATTGTTCCACCAAAATACTGAACAGTAATTTTGCAACAACCTGTATGAAGTAAAATTCACATACCAAGTTATCTAAAACATTACAAATGTCAACTACCTTTAAAATACACAACACAAACAGTAAGTATACCTAGAACTGTCCAAAATTTACTGACTTTTATTGTAACGGTATACTGTCTGTACACTCGCGCAGTAGTGTTACGAATCGATTATTTAACAATGTTTTAGACCTGATTTAAGGTGGTTGGTTGGCTGTAGTCAGAGGTAGGCACTTTATACTGGAACTAGTTAAGAGGTTAAGTTAAGGGCGAGGGTTACGGTTAAATGAAATATGTTAATCTTATTACGGTGGTTTTACTCTACATAGTTTAGTTTACAGAATACTACAAGGTTGTTTTACATTTTTTTAATAGGAGGGGAGTGGTTGTTTAGATAGTTAAGTTTATACTCTACTATATGGTGGGTGACCCTTCGAACACCATAGACCTCACCGTAACATGATGTGCCGGAGGCTGATGATGAATGTGCTCGGCTATCGACAGACAGCGGCACGTCGTGGGTCTCGACCCAGGTCCATCCTGGCGAGGTGGTGACGGCTGGAAGACTTGAAGGAGACAGACTCCGATTACCCCGATACTTTGCATTATATTACCACACTTCAGTGCAGGTGGCGAGAATCGCTGAGGCCCTTGTCTTGTGCAACTACCGACCTAATTGCACTGTCGTCGCCTAGCCCTTCCTCCACGCGAGGCTCTTGGTAATCATAATAATAGGCTACGTGACACTGTCAAAGTTTCTGAATAAAGGTCCGCGTTTGGCGCGAACGGCTAGAGCGCTCGCCCTCCACCTAAACGATTCGAGTTCCAACTCCCGGCGGCGGATCTGTTTCTGATTTTCTGCATGTTGACAACTTAGCAGATGTTACACTGAAAAAAAATACTTATTAGTCACTGCAAAATATTTTGTTAAAATTTGGTAAGGTCCATTTCAACAAAATATTTTGCAGTGACTAGTAAGTATTTTTTTCAGTGTACCGTTTGCCGGCGGATTGCTCGTAGTGCTATCTTTTCCCTCGCCATGAGCATTCCATCTTTTCTCCACCTAAGGGTTTCATTTAATTTTTCATTCAGGGCTCGACAATTGTAAGTCCAGATGCCTATGAGACACCTTGCTCACAGGTAGCCACCCATCAAATGTGCTATAATGCAGAATGTTCATGAACGGCAGGTATATACGCTGTGACATGATTCCCTAACCAAAACGGTATGGGAAACATAATAGAGCAGTGTAGTACAGTAAATCATAAGGGAGTTGTTCAACCCTAAAAATCAAAACGTTAAATGGTTTCAACTGAAAATGATAAAGCCTACTGGAAATTAAAAAATTGGTCTGTGAATGATGTTACTTTATGTAGACCTTATGTTTAATAATAGCCAATGGTTATATACACATTGGAAAGATTAAATATACATTTTTTTTTCAATGCATATAATTCACAATTTTGGCATAACTACGTAAAGTAACAACATTAATCACAGAATTTTCTTTAATCTACAGTAGGTTTTATTCTTTTCATTCAAAATCAACATTTGAAGGTCGACTTTTAAGGGCGGGTATATCCCTTATGAGTTACTGTACGATATTGGATTGTTTGTATAAAGTTTTTTTTATCCTATTCTGGATAGGGATTCACCTCGCAGCGTTTTTACCTGTAGTTCATGAACATCCGGTATTCGGGCAACTTGTGGCTTCGTTCTGATGTTAAGTAAGTTTGGCCTCGGGCAGATGATGCGATGTACCCGGAACAATTCTGACATTCTTCTCCTGCGTGAAAGGCGATCTCTTATCTTACTGGAGAACAGTTTCTTTCCAGGGATCGTCCTTGACCCATTTAGAAGTATAGTCTGTGTCGTAATGATAGTGTTCGCTCGTCAATAATTTCACAACGAACTTTCGTAACTATAGCCTTTGAATATATATACTCAAAGCTATAGCCTATGGCAGCGAGAGTCGCCCTTGACTCACTATGATTGTTGTTTTTGTTTCTTAAACCTTGAAGTACGGTTCCTAAATCCGTTTAGCTTTGTAACAATAATTTCTTGTGTTATTCACTTAATTGAAACGGTTTCATAAAAGTAACAGCAAGAGACGAGAGTACCATCGTAACACAAAACAATTCATTCATAAATTTTTCAACTTATAATTTTTTTTTGTAATTGTAGATGTGCTAGCGGGTTGAAAGTAAATTATAATAGAATAAGATAATTTTTTATTTTAGTTTATAAGAGAAAAGAGGGCCAAAACTTGTAATAAAACTCCTTGCACAAGTTTTCAGCCGCTAAACAATACTTAGAAAACACACAAGGAATTATTGCACGTATAGTCTGTGTTGCCTGGATAGTAATACTTCATATATTTTTTTTTGTAAGTACTGGTAGGATGAAGAAATACAACTTTTGTGTCCATTAAAAATATTTATATTTCTTGTTTCCATTAACAGTTAATTTTTATATTATTTTTTTGTGCAATATATTTTGGCGCAAGTGCTTAGCTGTAAATTTTGGTGTGTTTTATTCATCTTTTGTCTAAAAATACTGTTTACATAATAATGGTTATAAACTCCAGATAACTACTTATATATAAATGTGTAAATAATTAAAAATAACACAGGTCGAGTGCCTACGTTTTTGTAGGTTATTTTAATATTCGTGAATTAATAATCTAAACGTCACAAAAATTCTCAAAATATGTTTATGTAAACAGCTGTAAAAATTAAGCTCTAAAATGAGGCTTAACCTCTTATGTAACGTAGAATCTGAATTTCTGTTGCAAAATAGGAGATTTGTTTAAATCCTCATAATTACCGTTATTAGTTGTACAAAATAACGATGCCTACTTTGTCACACATGTTTCACACTATTCGCACTTTAACACTTGACAAAATACCATAAAATTACAAAACATATTGATAATATAGGAAATATTTGTTGACCACTTGAACGCACCTGAACTATTGCAGCATTCGCCTATGGAGCAATTACTAGAAAATATGGAAAACCGAAATCTGAAAGGCCGGAAGTGGGAATCGAACTCCGATCCTCTAGAATCTGAGTTCAATGTTTTGCTGTTGCATCATCTCGCTTGGTAAAACGTGTTTATTTCTCTTGCGTATCGTCCTGTAAAGAACACAAATAGGGCGACTGATGATAATACACGACTCAGGAAGAACTAAGATGTAATAAGTACAGAAATATCGAATTATGTCGTCATTCGCGACGTTTCTGCAATGGATGTGAATGAGATAATTTGGATGAATTTTATAAGCAGCTAACAATGAATAGTTGCACGCAAAATACCACAAATTATTTTTCAATGCCATATAACGGGGTGAATTGGGACATTTCCGAAAAATTAAAGTTTCACTTTTGGCAGCGGTTAGTTGAGAAAAGTACGTGCGATAAATTCTAAATAACAAATGTTCACAAGGAATCACATTATTTTTTGGCTATAGTTGACAAACACAGTAAATATAAAATGTATAGAAGGGTATTTACTCACCTCACGTGTCCCAAGTCAAACCTCGTGACGGTATACTAATTGACATTGCGATTTTATCTGTGGTCACTAAAATATAGAAACAAATGATAAGACGTTCCTAAATAGGATTAAAAAATTTACCATTTAGGAAAAAAAAAAGACATAAACCGGAAGAAATACATTACTTTAACTGTTTAGCTGTGACGTTGATAGGCACACGTTTAAATTACGGTAAACATTTCGTCACGGCTACATATAACATTTTGGAATATAAATGGGAGACATGTTTATGATAGTACTGGGTAACAGTTCGGAGTGTTAGGTCATGTTTGATTATTTATTTATTTTCATGTGTATATTTTATAGTTTTCTATTTAATTATTTATTACGTTTCCACTTGAGTTAAGTGTAACGTAACTCCTCATAAATGTTTGGTAAAGAAACACCACGAAGCCTACTTCGTACGAACGAGGTCTGAGCTTGAAGAAGGTGAAAGTGACGGTGTAAATGATGTATCTAAAGTCACGACCGAAACAAGGAAGAAAGTGCGTGAAAAACGACTTGTTCTTTCGTCTCGGATGATTCGGTTACTGCCATCTCGTCGGCTGGTACATATATATTTTCTTCTCAGCCGAGGTCGCCTCCCACCTCTGTCGCACGGCACATTTCGGAAATGGAATAAAAATCCGCGTCCCCCAACCGCCCTTTACGCCTTTTTTTTTTTTTTTTTTACCCCCTACCCCATCTACCTCTGGCAACGTCGCCGCGCGAGTGGTTAGTGGCAGTCATTTGTCGTGCCGAGGAGAACGCACGCGGCGTCCCAACGGGATCGCGTCTCGCGGTGTCGTCTTTTTCATCCCCATTTGACCCCCCCCCCCCTTTTCCCAGCCCTTTCGCAATTTCTTGTCTCTGTTCCGCCTTTGGCCGGCGGAGTTTTTTTTTCTATCCCTGCAACTCAGACAACGCCTCCGCGGAGGAACAGGCGCGCGCGGCCCATTTGACGAATTGTGTCGCACCTCGAACCCGGCCTCCATCCATTTATCTAATTACATCCCTTGCGAGCCCCTGCGCTACGGGAAAGGGATAGGGTGATTAATGCGGGCGGGCGTGCTGGCCCCCCTCACCCCCCTCACCTAGCGACTACCGCTGTCTCTCTCGCTCTCGCCGCTTTGTTACCGTGTTGTTGCGGGATGTTTTCCCGTTTGTTGTTAACCACAAAAGCGGAGGAGTGACGACCCGGGATGTGGGTGGCCTTTTTTTTTTTTACTTCGCCTGCTTGCGCGTGTGCTAGCGTTTCAAGAGTTCCTCTAACATGTCTTCCAGTTGGTGGATTCTGTGAAGCAAGTCATCAAGCGCTAATGAAAATTTACGAGAGTAGCGTAGGCCAGCGAAAATTTAAATTTTTTTGTGAATGGAATTTTACCTCAGGTTAAGTTTACCCGTGTTCGAAATATCAACTAATGAACACTCTGTCATCTACTAAAACTAACATTATATTCAAACATACATACATACAGCATAATACGCGTAAAGAATGAACTGTGAATGAAGCATTTAGCAAAATGTTAATCGTGTAGAAAATATGTTTTTTTTTAGATTCCCGCCAATTAAAAACCTTTTATAGTATTTCCGGCAGTTATCTAATCCTGGTGATAGACGAAGCCTGGTCACGTGTCTGAGATAACCTACCCTACTCAGCGGGTGAATTTTCATAAGCGCCTTATATGTACTTGGGTAGTTCCCTAGTTATATTTAGGGCCACGCTCATTTCGCAGAATAATTTTGGTTCAATTTGTTTCAGTGACTTAAGTGCAAATTTGTAGACATTTAAGTTTTTTTTAGCAATATTAAAAAAAAGTCCTATGAATGTTGCTGCTGGTTCTGGTGCAGTTTCTGCACGCAAATAAGAAAAAAAATATTTCAACCCTTACGAAAACAAGAGTGGCGGACTAGAGACTGTCAGAGCAATCACTTTACACGATGACATGGTGGGTTTCATTACCAGTGAAAGTGGTTCTATTAACATGTGGATTTATGTCGAGCTCTGTTTCCTAATTTATGCTTTCCATCGCTGCTCCATTTCCAATTCATTCACATCAATCTTCTCATTTATGTTTATGGGTGAACATTAATTTATATTTACACACACACACACACACACACACATGTATATGATAGCATTAAGTAAAAAGTAGTTCGTGAAAATTTATCATTAAGAAAGCACAATTTCACAATTTTTTTTGAAAATTTATTCTTCACCAGAAATTACCTGAGAATTAACAAATTGTTGTAAAAATGGCCAATAAATTTACACAAAATTAAAATATTGTGTTTAATTTTGTGTATATAAATATATATTTATTTATACACAGTCAAAATTCAGCACAACGGCCGGTTTACAATTTGTCGCGTGCAAACACAACCGCTAACGAAATACATAACTACAGAGGGAAGAAACATTGAAAAAATAATAATAATGGTAATTTTAAGGATTTACTTAAATAATTGTATCCGTATATAACATTAAATATTAAAACACAAGATGATATATGCACAGAGAAAAAAAAAATACTCGCTATCACATATCATTACTTTGAGGCACTGTAATAGTTATTTTCTTGGTTACACAATTATGTAAGTTGTGTATGTTGTCTGTCAAACAACCTTCTTCAGTTTTGACGAATTTGGCCTGTCAACAATATATGTCTATATTTATTTCGAAAACTGCCAAGGAACTTTCACTTTCAGGTTGGGTGGCAGCTCGTTCCAGACACGGCTGGCCATGTAACTGAATGATCGCTGGAATGTTGCGCTGGCGTGACGCGGTATTTTGGAGTTGGTTTTATGTCTCGTGTTGTAGTTATGGAAGTAGTTTAGGTGTATTAGTTTAGATGCTAAAAACTGCGGAGTGTTGTTGAGAGTTATTGACTTTAGTTTAGTGGCAAAATTAAAAATTCGTCTGCTTTCCATGTTTAACCAACCAGTTTTTTAATGGTTCTGTGACGTGGCTTCTTCTTTTCAAGTTGTAGATGTACCTAACACATGCATTTTGTAGTTTTTGCACTCTGTATTTCAACGTGTTATCTATATTACAAAACAGGCCTGAACAGTAGCTGAACGGGGATGGAAGAAGGCTATCGCAAAACCTCAGTTTTAGACAAGAAGGAAGAATACGTTTGGATTTATGAAGGTGTTTCAGTTCGTAGTAGCCGGTTCGGTGGAAATGTTAGTTCCAGGAGAGGTATGGGTCGAAAATAATTCCAAGTTTTTGGTTTTTCCCGCATTTGGGGATTATACTTTCAACGATTTTAATTGGATAGTTATAATAAATTTTTTAAAACAGATTATTCGTATCACTTATCGTGTATTCACATTTCAATTTTTTTTTTCACACCGGCTATTCAAATGCTCTAGATCTTCATTTATTTTCATTACAGTGTTTGAAATTTCACTGGGACTACTTTCGATGTATAACTGTGTACTATAGTAAGCAGTTATCTGGGCTTCTCACAGCGCGGGGGTGCGAGGTCAGAGGCACAGGGTAAGAAGAGGCGATAAGAAGACGACACACAGTCTACAGCCGTGTAGTAGCTGTTAGGAAAATATCGACCACACAAATATGTTACACTTATGTAGTATATGACGGAACGCGCTGAATGTTTTCCGCCCTGCTAGTATCAACCTGGCAGGTGGCCCCCGGACAGCAGGATATCAGTTTCTCTTCGCGTTCCCATCCTGATAACAGCACTAGGGAGCTCAGAGGCCAACATAACTGCCGACTATACTATAGTATCATTTGCGTACTGCTGACATGATACATGTTTTAGGCATTTCGGTAACTCTGCAACATAAATACAGAAGATAATTGGGGCCAGAATACTTCCCTGTAGTACACTGGATCGTAGTTGCCTTTCTTTTGACTTAAATGTGCCTGTGGCAGTTGCTAACTCGGCTTGTTCATTGCGATTCATTAAATAGTTGTGAAACAACCTGTAATTTCTTTGTGATAGGCCAACTTCAGCGAGTCATGACAGAAGAATGTTATGATGTAGAGTGTCGTAAGCCTTATAGAAGTCAAATAATACTATTGTCAAAACATTCGATTTATCAAGCGCCTTAAATGCATTGTCCGTTACGTCACTTAGTCATGTACGTGCTATAGCCTTTGCGAAATCCTGACTGTTTGTCCTACAGAACGTTTTTCTTCTATATCATTTCGCTCAGTTGCTTATGAACAAGTTTTTAAATGATTTTGCAGACGGCGGGCAAGATACTGACGGGGCAAAAATCTTTGTATTCGCGAGGTTCCGTGATTTTTGGTAACGGTATTATTTTAGAAGACTTACATTGTGTAGGATAGACGGATTTTTCCAGAGAAATATTTATCTTGTTCGACAATACTGGTGTGCAGTATGGTGTACATAATTTGACCATAAAGATACTTATGCCATCACGCCCTACAGCCGCTGATATTATGCTGTTTATAAATTTATAGATTTCGGAGTCCCTGACAGGTGTTAAGTCTAAACCATCTGTCCTGTCGCCTAACTTGAATTAACACACAACTAATCCTTTGTCGTGCTACCAGCTTTGCAACGCGGGTTGCTTACATAGCAGGCAACCTATTGACCCACAAAAATCTTTCTATTTTTTCGCAAACTGTTCATTATTAAAGTGTTGCATGAAGGTAATGGGTATTGTTTTGTGTATGTGTAATTACTTCTTTGAAAACGATAAATATTCCCAAGCAAATGTCAGAATGGATCCTTAACAAAGACCATGGCCGATTTCTTTCCAGTTCCCTAGTATCTCTAATGAACTCGGCAGTCAACGAAATATTTAGCTCCACTACAAAAAGAGTCACAATTTACAATAAAATGCACTGTGGCAACAGTACAATACCTGCCATGTAGGCAACAACTGCTACACTCGCAATGAAGTACACGCAGAATGCTTGTAAATGCATTTTGTAGTCAGAAAAGTGCACCTTGTGTCTCAGTACTTTAAAAGCGTGTCTTAATTTTAAGTCGAGGAAACCTCAACAATTAAAACTTAAATACTACAGCTCCACACACACCTATGCTCAGCACAAACCTCTGGCGCATTGAAAGTGTGAATATTCATGTAACAAGAAACCGAAGTTCGGGTGCCTACAATGCTATAATCGCTTAGTAGAGGTTGAAGTGCTCACCTCTCATGCAGTGTATTGCAGCCACTGACTATAGTTGCAGGATTTTTTTTTCTGTCGTGAACGGTGCGTTTTGGCGACTTGCAACAAGAGGGCCTTTTTTGTTACTTAGGATGTACTAATCAGAAAAGCAACATAAAATGTCACAAAACCCAACGGAACAAAAGTTGTGATCAATAAGAGGGTGGCTACCCCTGTTATTTTCATGAAGGGGAGAGTTTTAAAGTGTGACTTCATCGCGGGTTGAAGATCTCGATAACACTAATCATTGTGCGCAGAATTGTACTTTATCTCCACGTGGTTTCCGATATTTTGCAAAAACCATTTCATAAAACTGATTTTCACGGGTTAATTTCTCCCTAAAAAACAGCACTATGCGAAAATTGCTTTACGTAACTATACCTCATTTTCATAATGAATCACAATCCTACCATTTGTACCTGCAGTTCAGGAACACGCTGTATATACATACATGCATGCATACATACATACATTTATTTATAATTATACTGCTTTAAGAAACAATTTTTTTTAAATTGGATGTACTAAAACTCAAGAATAATAAATCTAATTGATATGTGCAAAATAAGTTCGTCTGTTAAGTTTTCCACCTACTCCTTTCTTTGCCCTGCCTGACGGAAATATTTCTGTTCTCAAAAAGAATGCTTAATGTTTGTTCACGATAAATTGAGCACTGCTTAACACTTTCTTTCAGCTGTTACGCATTCATCTTTACTATTTTCAATATGAAAACTATCACGAAACTAAAAACGAGTGTAAACGATTTCACTAGTGAAAACAAATCCCCTTTGGCACTAATAAATTACAGTGTTTGGTTATCACAAATGTTGAATAGTGTTCAGTTTAGTGTGAGCAGCCAATTGTTCTATTAAGTCTAAAGAGATATACTTGTCAAACAGGATATTTCTTAAGTAGACGTAGATACTCCTCTGGTGTATTCCTCATGAAAAAGTAAGACGAAAATGTATAAACGACTTACCACCTAAAGTGACTCAATGTCGATTCGCATATTTTAAGCATATATATATTTAATTGCACACTTAGCGAAATGTATGATAAAATAACAGTCGGGCTCTGATAACGATTAAATGGATACAGTTCTGTGGGCTGTGTGATGCTTAGGCTAATAATAACACAACAAATATTGTGTCCAAACTGCACGTTGTGTACAAACCAGAACATGGTGATTTCTGATTGTGTGACTTCAGTGCTTATTCTGCGACAATGGTTGTGGTTATGGCCAAGATGATATAGGCATCTTATACTTGATTTTATGTGCTTCTAATTGAAATGCAGAAGATGCTGATGAATAATCAGTATATACGTTTATTCGCATCGTAGGTGTTGCAACCGCTAATTGTCCACAAAGTTTTTTCTGTTTTTGTCAAAACATCACACAGCCCGTATAACTCTATTCATTTAATTGTTTACTAGTGCCTTGCAGTTATTTTGTGCGTACGCTTAACAAAATTTGGTATTAACTGCCTATATTTCAAAGAGGCGTAACGCCCTTGGGATGTACCCCAGGTGGTTAGTTGCGTATATGTTATCATCTTACTATTTCTTGACGAATATGTCTGTGGATTAGGTCTAGCCCACGGTCTATGAAGGTAGAGGTCTTGGCACTGAGGAATAAAATGTGACTCCCTTCTTGTCGCCGAGCGCTAGTAGTAATTTGGTGGAAAAATTGTCTTGTTTTTGTATTTGGCTTAGCTTAAAATGTGAAGTTGTTACCGGAATTGCGAGTATTATATGGAAGAAAAAAATGGGAACGTAAATTTGTATTGGAACACATTTTTTTACAACAGTAAAATTTAGTTTTTAAATATTTTAAATGTTTATGCACATTGCAACGATTCTAAAATTTTGTAGGGCACGAAATGATAGTTTTTGTTCGAATGTGTTCACTAAAATAATAATACACAATATATTTCTTCAGACTACTTTTATAAACAGTTCCACACATGTCAATGCATTTCTGGACATGGAACATGTATATACTATGTCAGCTTACCTTATTAACATTATTTTATGTAACTAATTGCAAAAATGTTAAAACGCGAGACGTAAACAAGACAAATCTTCCACCAAATTACTACTAGCGCTCGGCGACATGAAGGGGTCACTTTCTCTTGCTGGAGAGCATACGCAGTGTCAAGACCTCTACCTCTTAGACCGTGGTCTAGCCATTTAAGAAACGTCATGTTTACATAGATTACTACTACTCGACCACGGCAACTAGTCCCGCGGGAAAAATGCGAACTACCGCTGTGTAGTCCTTGACCACCGCGCGCGACTAGTGTGGCGTACCACAGCACCGGCCATAATACTGTGACACAGACAGCCGGCGTACAGATGTGAACTGAAAATATACACACATAACTTCTTGGTATGGTATGGTTTGTCTGATACAGCTCGAGCTGCGAAAAAAGTGTGCGTTACCTTTGTGTAATGAATACAAAGTGTACCTCATATACATGTCGGGAAGTTAAAATGACTGTGGTTGTGGAAAGGAAAGTCTGCGCGATGAGAAATTATGATACGAACAGTATTCAAAACTCATTCGCATGCCTGCCCTGCTTATCATTAAGTCGTTACATTATCTGTGTATCTCTGTTTTCGCCGCGCTACGTCTCTACTGAGCGTGTGCCATGAACTCATGTCAGGCGCAGTACACTTCCCCTCCCTGTGACGTGTCTACCTACTACTAGCGCCACACTTCTTCCCCTCACGGGAGGACTAGTTGTCGTGGTCCAGTAGTATGTCTCCACTGACCGTGTGCCATGAACTCATGTCAGGCGCAGTACACTTCCCCTCCCTGTGACGTGTCTACCTACTACTAGCGCCACACTTCTTCCCCTCACGGGAGGACTAGTTGTCGTGGTCGAGTAGTACGCAAAATTTACACATTCTATGCTTACACATTCAGCATAAATTGGCATGTAGCGTTTACCTGTTTTCGTCACTGTCAAAGCCACCCACCGTGCTGCTGCACGATGTAGCAAAATTCGCCATTCCACTTCACGCGTCGCCAGTCACCCGGATTCCAATGACGAAGCTCTTTGTAGCACGTTCACACGTTAAACGTGCAGTTTATGGGTCATTGATTTAGCTCTGAATTCCAATTCTCTCTTTATCTCCCGTGGGCGCGGTATTGGCACTAGCTGCACAGTTAGTGGCAGCTGCGAAATGCACGTGTGTTGGCATCACACAGTGACGTATAATGTTCCAGCTTCAGCCACTTTATTCAGTGTTTGATGGTCAGTGTGTCATTGACATTTTCTGACGTGACTTTATTATATATAGGCGCTCCTGTTTCCACTTCTCCATCCATGGCGGTCTGTGTTCGATCTCAGCGAGGTCTATTCCGAGTTTCGCGTGTGAGAAATATAATCCTTGTGAATATTTATTTGGATGCCTGAGCGGTATGCAGGGCTTCGGGCGACATAGCGATGGACTAGTTCAAAAGGGAAACAACTCAAAATATTGCATTTTTTGAGTTTGACTCATCAACACGTAGACACTCTACACAGTTGAAAATAAAAACAACACGTAAATTCCCTTGTTTTAAATAGCGTGGCACTTCAGTCTGAATGCCATAAAAGTTCTAGAAATTGTGTTTCTTTGAAATTAAAGTGTGATAGTTTCAGTAAAGGCAGACTACAAACACTTTAATTACCTTAAACTGTTAACCTCTGTATTTTTGCCTTAAATTAACACTAACCAAATAGGTCAATTAACAGATTTTTCGGCGAAATACAAATCTTTCTATGTGCATGTTACTCAAAATTAGACATTTTGGTTATTTTCCTTTTGAAATCGGCCATCGACAGGTTTATTCAAAAACGACAAAACACGCGTAAGGGATGTCATCATATTACTAGCATTCATAGATCGTTACACATGTGTACACCTTTACCAGGCCCCCCAATAATATTTGGAGGTCGAGGTGGCCAAATTGCCTGACCATTCGCCTTCAATTGAGGCGATCCGGGTTCGATTCCTTGTTGGATCGGTCGCCATATTTTCGCATGTGAAAATCATGCCGGATGATGCCTTTGGTCGGCGGGTTTTCTCGGGGATCTCCCGCTTCTCCGCCCTTTCATTCCGGCGCTGCACCATACTCACCTCATGTCACGACTCACCAGCGCTAGAGACCTCCATGTTTTTAGCGCTGACCAACATATCTCACTCACTCGCTCCATTCATATTTCAAACTTATTTTCCCACTGCCGAAAATTGATATTTTTGCGGTCCTTTAATAGGCACGACGAGATTGGTTCCGAGTATCGTGAAAATTATAGATGGGTACAACACACTTTTTTGTAAAATATTACGTCATCAAATTATATTGTCACGGCTGAGTACCTCATAGAAGCAAGTTGTCAGCGAGACGACCGCACTTAGAGACTAGGTTGAGATGTGTTGCATGTACAGTATAGTCCTTACTGCTTCCGCCCTTCTTGGACTCTAAGGTGCAGAAACATCCTCCTTAACGTGAAATGATAAAAAATACATGTTTCGATAGGTCTATTTTAATATTGAACACAGCAATAATTTATCTTCGCCCATTTTTTTCAGAACTTACAATATTTTAAACTACTATTCTTTGATAAACTTTCATTTAGGCTTTTATTTTTTTTACAAAAAACAAAAAATATTTACGCCAGTGTTTAAGACATTGCAAATATATTTTCCGTTACTGTCGCAGTGATAAAAGTACTGGTAGCAGAACCGGTCGTGTAATCGGACAAACATTTCTTCTAAAGTTTAGACCTAGGTAACCTAATAACTGTACATTTTTGCGTGCAATTAGACTATCTAAGTTCATAGCAAATCGTAAGCAATAATAGAATTATAAGACGCCTAGTAGAAATGTTTACTACTATTTTTAAGTGGGAGCCATTGTTAAGCTCTCATATGACCGATAATTATTTGAGGAATGATGTCTGAAGTCTTGCGAGTACACAAGTGAACATGTTATTAATTTTTAAATAATTTATTAAATGCCTCTAATTTAATATGTATTATTTTTTTAAAATCATTATTTTTCATTGATAGGTAGTTTTGTAAATAACATACAATTGGGAATGTATTCCTGCGTAGACATCGCAAAAATATGTTCCGTTTCGGTCTCTTTTTCACTACATTTTAAAGCTTCAAGTACAATATTTACATAATTTAGCTAAAAACAAACGAGTTAATAAAAATTACGTAAGCTTTAATTATTCATTAGGTACCAGAAATAAGACCTATGATTTTTTAATGCATTGTATCAGGAAACAAAAAGTAAATTTTGGTACTTTAAGTTAAGGGCGCGGTCTACATCAATTTTCAACGTATTATTTTTACTTTCCTATCAGGTTTATTTCGTATTTTAGACATAAATCGAGATAAAATTTTTATAGTATGAATTTTTTATATGTCATGAAAAAAATGACAGTGAGTAACAGTGTTGTAAACTAAAACGTCTCCTATATAAAAACCAAAAATAAATAATTTTATACTGAAAAAAGTTGCTTAAATTTGAAATAAATATTTTTAAAATTCAAGAACTTGATGAAAATACGAAAAAGAAAATTGTTTTCATATAGAAGATGCAGTAGCCTACATTTATATTAACTGAAATATTTTTTTCAGTTTGGAATGTAAGTTGATTTTACTGGAGTGCCAAAACCGTAAAATGCAAATTTAGAAGTTTACGAGTCATTACGCAAAATTATATCTGGTACAAATGTACAAATACCAATATGACGTTGAAAGTTGTTGTAGATCGGGCCCGTAATTGTAATACCTGTCAATTTATTTAGCAAAGTATGGTGCGTACGTTGTTATAAGCTATGAAGTATAGCCTTCCCTGGGTCCGATCTTTAGAAGAGGGGATTGTACAGACAATTTACTTGGGAGGAAGCAATGTGTTTTCGGTACACGTACCGGGAAATCCCCTCGCCAGTAAAGAATGAACGCTCTTCGGAAAGCCAGCTTTCCCCAGTGTTATTGGCCTGCCGGCCATCGAACGGGACCCTCTTGACAGTAAATGATTTATTTACTCGCAGACCAGATTTTCTCGTTCACGGCCGACTTACATTAGGGCTTGACGTGAAATTGCCGGCCTGAAGGGTCCACTTCATTGCCACGTATGTTTCCACAACCGGAGGTCGGCGCAGTTTGTTTGTTCTACATTGTTGGGGAGTGGTCTTCAACTCGTGGCCCGCCAACTGGTTTCTTGCGGCTCGCGAGCAATTTTACAGTAAGCCGTATTACTTACCTAATATAGTGTGTGTGTGTGTGTGTGTGTGTGTATCTCATTGTTTATCCAAAATAAAATTCTTGTCACGTCAAATTTTCTGTTCGGTTATCAAAGCTAGGCGTATCATACGTCTTTCTGGTATCGTATTGTAGGTGTGCGACTTAACGATGCTGTGTGCCCTTCACAGCATCAAATAAAATATTGTAAGAGACGATGGTATATCGCGAAAATGTTTTTGTGCCACACTCTAAATCTGAATTAGTGAATATTCACTGATTCACGCCGATGGGTGGAGCAGTTTCAACAATTTGAATACGTGAAAATAGTCACTGTTTAATTAGTGAATATTCACTGATTTCCTTTAAGAGTGCTAACACCTCACAAGTAAATCAGTGGAAATTCACAACTTTTCCAGTTGTTTTCAAAGAACAGTTTTCACCAATTGAATCAGTGAAAAATTATTGTAAATTCTGTGGACATTTACTTTGTGGAACGTTGGCACTCTTTATCGGAATCAGTGAGTAGTCATCGATTTCACAGTGATTTTTCACTGATTAAATTTGTTGAAACTGCTCCATACATTGGCGTGTATCAGTGATTATTCACTAATTCAGATTTAGAGGGCATCATGTCCTTGAAAACGATGTAGTTAATTGCCACAACGTAGTGGTCTGCAGACCAATAACAGGCATAAAATATTACACTTGCAGGATTCTTCCTGACCCAGTCAAATAGGACAACTCCACGTGCAAGCGAAAGCCAGTATTCTTCTGGTAAGCTGAACGGGCGTTAAAACCCAGCAAGCAATCACAATTTCCCGCGATAAACCATCATCTAATTATAGTGAAACAGATAAGTGGCCGTTGGCGATTTATAACGGTGTGACGTTATAAGTGTTCTAAAGAAAGCTTTGAATAAAAATCTGTCAGGTAGTAAATAATTGACCCCATTAAAAAAAAAAAATTTGTATGATATCCTACGAACAAGTACTTTTCTTGACAGCTGGTAAATGTCATTTCCAAGACTTGATCGTTTAGATAATTTTCGTGGAACCTTGGATAAGCTCACTGAATGTGGATCCGTGGTGACCGAGTAGTCAGTCCACCCGCCTTCCACCACCTTAGTCACGTCGGTCCCCGTATTTTCGTTTGTGGGAATCGTGTCGGGGGATGTCGCTGGTCGGTGGGTTTTCTCCAAACTTTAATGAATTTCTTTTCTTTTATAAACTATGGTCATATACTGAAAACAAATCAGATACAATTTCCGTTCGTGTAAGAGCAGCAAATTAAACTATCATGTAAAAGTGATGTTCCGCATTCCCGCACATGCGAGCAAAGGCAAAGGCATTGTGAGATTTATTTTTAATTAAAATAAATTTCGGTGGTTTTGATGAATATGACAAATATTTGATTTTATTCTTACATATTACGGAGAACCTTGTTGATGTTCTCAGTATTACTTTAAAATTTTCTGAACAGTAAGATTCGAACCATTACATCTTGCATCATCGTAACACCTCTAATTATACTGCTAACCAATTGACCAATCAGGTTTAATAAATAACGTTACATCTGTAACTTATGTCGAAATATTTTTTAACTTTACGAGTTACCCAGTAATGTCTGTATATCGTACAACAAATTTCTGATACACATCCTTGAAAATTAAAGTCACGTGAGTGAATTTGACTGTACAGAATGGTAGGAAAAGTTAACTTCCTGTATGTTTTTACATTAAATAAAATTCATTTTGTACACGATTGACTATGAACTAACTGGTGAAAACCATCTAAAAAGCAGTTACGAAAATATATTTGTTTTTAGGTTGTTTCAACTCAACGTCAAATCCTACTGGTAGCGTCTACAGTAGCTCAAACATTTGCTGTAATTTACTTAGTGAAAGTCATTTAAATATGAAACTATATTTGCTAAATTTTAGTAAGCATAATGTAGATACAGTAACATTCTTTTCTTACTCGCTATTCTGCTTAGTTTAGTAATAAAACTGTCAGACGTGGGAGATACTGCAGAAGTTAAGAGCAACTTGGAAAAATAAATTGTTGTTTATCTCTGCGAGAGGTTTTTAGTAGCTCAGCAGTCGTAAATCCTGTTTATCGAGCCCACCCCAGCGGGGTAATTGTTAAAGGCTCCGTATAAAAAATAGTCCGCTCCTGGTCAAATCCCGGCTTTGCCCGTGGATGTTAGATTTATCATGGGAGTTAGTAAACCTGCCATACATCATTTGTTTAAATAAGGGCGTACATTAGTGAAAACACACAAAATACTCTACTTTCCTTCGTCTATTGTATCAAAATTGCATTATAAAGTTTGTAAAAGCTGCAAGCACTGCTCTTCCTGTGTCAGAAAACGTGAATTTCTTTTTATTGGTAGTAACGAGTGAAGCAGACAGCACGCTGAAGAATCTTGGGTCTTTAGTGAGCATTACCGTACGCTTTGTTCTTCACTTGCTGGTAGTTTTATTGTAAAATGCTGAATTAATCTTGCCAGCACCTTGCAAGATGCCACCAAAGTTAACCTTTAAGATGAAGTGGTATATAAAATAACTCAGAAAATGTTTATTGATATTTACAGGAATGTACGCAGGAGCAGCTGGCCCAACTTTCACCCTGGCCTTCTCTCACACGCACTGTGACACTGCCAAAAGACGGGAACACGCAGTGGTTTTCAGTCATGTATTTCAAATATTGGCATGGCTGTAGTCGGTTGTGGTGATAAAGCTTGATTGTGCGAGCTTGGAGGGAGACTCAGCCATGCTAATTAAAGGCCCTGATAATTGGACTAATGGTATGCAGTACAGTGAAGTGCAGACGCGTTTTTGGAATATTATTGGCCCACCTGACTCGTGTCGTCAGCGCTGATGTGCAGAGCAGTGCTGTGCAGAGTCTTTCTGGAAAAATTTAGAAGACGTTTTTGAAGAGGAATTATAATTCGAAGAAGGTGAACATTTAAAGTACATGTTAGAGCAAAATTTTGAACATTGTTGAAAGAGAACGTAAATATAATACTACGTTGTGTAGGCCCCTATATCATTTTAATGCGTTTAATCATAAAATAATTTATGCAAGGCAAAACACATTTCTTAGTAAACCATAACTCAAGAGAAAGACAAAAGGCACGTTTAACTCGGCATGTTTGCGTACAATGTTTGCAGTTCAGCACGAGACGAAATAGAAGGATTTTTTTTTCATCAAAATATCGACAGTTTCGCGAAAACGTCGTGAAGTTCGTTGTGGGCTATGTGATTCCAGCATTAAACGTTACTTGCTTCATACGTACTTAACAAATTGACGCGGGGCTAGCTTTTGTTTACGTTAAGCATGATGATTGCTCGTTTCTAGCTGTAATGTAGGCGTATCGTTGGTCCCCAGTGAAGGGTCATAATTATTATTGTTAAAGAGTCGCTGTCCTTAAAAACGTTACATATATTACCAAGTTACAGTAAACGAGACGGACTGAATTGAACTCGAAGCTCACCATTTCACACGTTTAAATATTTATTGAATTTAATTTCTGGAATTCAGTTTATTGATACAAACAAACTGAAGAATTTCGGAGATAAGCTATTGCAGCAAATGGTATGTCACAGAAAACCAGAGAATCTTCACAAGCAAACAGACAAGTGAACAAATAAAAGGATTTTGTTTTCAACTGGCAAACAAAGGCATGGGTGATTCGAAATGAAGTGGGCACTCAAAAAAGCCTCTGATTAATTTCTATTTTCTGCCAGTTTATATCTTTCCGCCGAATGAAATCATAAATATTGCCACATGCTTTTATTTACATAGGGTCGTGCAATGTTTACAACTACATTAAACTGCTCCGATAAATTTTATCTACAATATCTACTGATTAAATGCACGGGGGCTGAATATAACATATAATAAAAAGTAATGTTAGATATATACATGCTACTTAACGTCTTATAACACTGGTTTCTGTACATCGACTAATTGATACAACACGCACTACTGCCGTTACGATTATCGTAAATGCGGGTATAGTCTATTTGAATTTGTAGCTCAAAACCGCCACAAAAAACACACGTGACACGCGCAATTGAAGTATATAAGTTTCTTTCAGTTCTACTTCCACGAACGACGACGCACGTAACAGAAACAATAAATAACGTGTGTGAAATAAAAAGTTTGTTGTTTCTAGGCTCGTAAACGTAAAACATAATTTACACAATAACGATGGTTTCACATCATATGGCAAAGATATTCTGAATAAGTTATAATATTTTTGAATGTGTATGTACGCACAACTGACAAACACACGCAAACGATGCAACTTGGCGAAGCGGCGAAAAAACGGCGAAAACCTAACTCTGATGCCACCTGTCGGTGGAATGTAAAACTGTCTGAAGCGCGAGCAAGCGGTAACGGGCGAGATGACTTGAGGCCGGCGATAGCGTCACATTCTTCTGGCGCCAATAAAGTGTAATTATGCTGTAAGTAGAAATGTCAATAAGAACATAAATTAATAATTTGAAGTATAGGGGGTACGGAGCGCCCTATGCTTGCAATGTTAAATTATGCTTCACATAAGGAACATTTAAAAAAAATCTATGTGAGCTACTGGTTCCAGATTTGTAGAGGTTGTAGGTATGTATTCCAGGTTGTCGCTGAAATAAAGATGTAACAAAATAATGTACAGTAGATTTAACTATTTTGATGCAAAATTTTGTTGTAATAATTTTTACATATTTTGAGATTATGTGATTTTATATTTTCATAATTGTGAATATTTGTCAATTATATTATTTCGGTATGCATATAACCACATTATTAAGGCATTCTGTAAGTTTCGCCCTCGTGAATTGAACCAAAATTAAGAAAATGTACCTTACATTTTGAAGACATTAGTTTTGAGAAAATGGCTTTCAAAGTTGGTATTTGGTGCATGTCTGCTCCATAACTAGGATTGTCAATGTCCTCTTCCATTTCACTTTCAAGCTTCATATTGGTATTCCTCCTAGCGTGTCTGATATTTTGGTGCAAATTTATGACTCTCATTTCAGCTTGCCTAAGTCATTCTAAGTCAATTTGTAGCATTGCATCAGCAGTACGAGATCCAATACTCAACCCCAGTGTTTCCAATACCTTACATTTTGAAGTATTTCCTTGATTGAATCATGTTACCGCATCATGAACACCAAAATGAAGGGTCTTTATTTGCACAAACACAGTTTTAGGCAACCTGCTCCATATGACGCTATTCACACAATCATTTGGAATTTGGGCACGACCGTGAATATACTTTTTCAGGAGATTTATCTCTGATAGATACCGAAAAATTGGTTTTATTTCTTCCACGATGGCAAATGGTAAACTGTGAGGTTAGTTATAAGTTTCTCCTGTAATTTCCTCTTGTTATATTTACGCCACGATTCTTCTCCTTTTGGACACAAAGCATGTTGCGGGTTGTCATTAGTCGATGAAATGTGACAAAATAGTGCTCAGACAGCTGTCCTCATTTCCTCCACACTATCAGTATTCTATCTGATGGCAAGTCCACAATAATTCTGTATAATATTAATGGTGGAGTCTATCAGTCTGTTTTTACCATCTAGTGTTCTTCCATCACTCAACTTATTTCCTTTCATGCTTGTTTTCAGTCGTCTCAGTCTTGTACCCATTCGCTTTTGGACAAGCCCAACACATTCAAGTTTTGTAATATGTACACAATCGCCATATGGTTTCGTTTCTTCATTTGCCTTGAAAGCTTTTGAGTCACCATTTCCTAAATACCGCACATATCTTGTATTATACAGTGACAATGAACGCTCAAAAATTTCTTTCACTCGAGCAACCTCCATACCACCACTAGACCCACTGTAGTTAGATGAACAACTCCCTTCGTGTTGAATTCTCGATAATCTTTTGCATTTACAGTGTTCAGACATGACTGCAATATCGATTACCTTTCCAGTATATACACTTGTGGCTGAAACTATACCATTTAGTGACGTATGTCCCCGTTTCTGTCAGGAGCTATCTAGTGCCACAGTTGTGTCACGACCCATGTTGTTTTCTTCAGCAGCTCCCTCAACAGCCTCCTTCATACTTTTCATAGCAACATCCTCCACAGCAGAACCCAACACATTTACATATCAATCAAATTTTGATGGTGGACTTGGTAAATTCATTACACCACACAACGTGGCACCAGCAGTTCTTCCCTTGCCCATTGCACGAAGTCCATAAACTAACATACTGCTTGCATAAAACATTATTCTGAAGTATCTGCGACAGTATAGAAATATCAATAACCTCAAACATTTCACTTCCTGTATTTATGCTACGGTAATTTTCTTTCGCATCAAAAAGTTTTTCTACAAGAGTTTTCAAGAACATGAAGCCCAGAACTGGAACTGTCGGTTTTTAGGTTATGTTGGTCTATACTAGAAGTAGCACTTGATAACAGTCCCGAAACTTGTTTGTCACTCATTTTCGCTTTCTTTTTCCAGTTGACACGTTTTTTGAATATCTTATTAGACAACCTCGGTATATTGGATCTGCAGAAAAAAATACCACTACAAGATAACAGATTTGCCGAAAAGTATACCTGAACCACAATGGCCACCACACACATCACACTGCTGCCAATATATGAAAAATACTTCCCAAATATCGTTAAATTTACCTGCCCACTGATAGGAGAATATATATTTACATTTCCTTGCTAGTTTATCTACCAACCATACAACAAAAAAAAATTCAAAGGATTGGTTAGCACACACTTTTACAGATATATAATTTACCCGCATTGCTTGATGCAAAATAAGGAAAAATATATTTATAGAAAGACTAAAATCAAATTTGATACACCAATGGAAAGATAAATTTTCAAAGATTTATATTTATATAATAAAATAAAAAAAGATACATAAATAAAAACATTTCAGATTTTTTGATTGACCAGTTTTGTTTTACAAAAAAAAAATAATTAAAATTATTTCTTGTAGGAGCACAATCAAAGTTGATGCATCAGTGGAAAGAGGAACTTTAAAGATCTAGATGATAAAATAATTTAAAATTAAATAAATTAGAGTTGGAATAGTTAGATAATGTAATAAAAAATTCCAATAATTTTATGATTTTTGTGTGGTGATGAACCTGCAAGGTTTAAAAAAAATTATTAAATCTATTTCTAGTAGGTGCACAATCAAAATTGTTACATCACTGGAAAACGAATGTTTAAAGATTTTGATAAAGAAATTTAAAAAATCGATTTTTTTTTATAATTTTGGTGTTTCGTACCCCCTTAAATACAGAGAGGTCGATTTCATCTTACATTCTTTCACTGCCAACCATACAAGCAGTAAAGTAACTCTTGTTAATGGTGGAGTATATGCAGTAACGGCTAGTGATTTTTTAAAAGGTTAAATCTTTTGTTCTCACTTTATCCCGAATGACCCATAAACATTATACAATTACACAAGGAATTCAGTTAGTCATTTATAAGAAAATAACTCAAACGAGGGCCCAAGCACGAAGAAACAAACCAAGGAAAAAATATTAAATAATAACTCAGATTATTCCATAAACCCTCAGTAACAACGAAACAACTTTACCAATGAATGGCGTCTCGAGTTTCCAGACGTTCGGTAATGCCGTGTTCCAATTGTTCGACCGAGCCACGTGGTGGGCGGATCACTGACATCCGTCGACTCATCCTTCTCGCTACACGAGTGTTACGCCCTAGTGTCACGGCCGCCGAGGTCTGCTGCCCGTGTGAAAGTCGTTCCACTTCCATGCTAGTCTGCAGGAGCGCCTGGTGACATTACGTTTCACTTTCCATCTGTTATACCATTTACACCAGCTTGCATCCCACCTCGTGTCATAACCGCAAGTTAAATAATTCTCCTTAGATTTATTGGGGTTTTGCTAATGGACATTACCGAGTGTATGACTTACGGCCTCGGATCCCTATTTATGCAATTTTAGTAAGTTTTCATTTTATTTAGTCTTTGAAGGGAGCAGATTTAAAAAAACCATTAAAAGAAAAAAAAATATTGAAAATTTTAGAGTTGAAATAGTAAATTATCTAAGTGCTAAAAGGCACTGAATTTTGTTAGTTACATCAAAATGAACTATGTGCCGGTGCTTATGTTCTGCTGTAAGAGCTGAATCCCAATAACTGTCTCAATAGATTTTATGATCGTTGGAAGATTGTACGTCCTATATGCATGTATACTTCTGCATCACTGTTGTTCCGTTTTGCTCGAAAACATTTTTTGGCATCTAGAACATTTAGAATTTCCACTCTACAAATGTTTGTACCATGTAGCCTAATTTTGTCAAGACGTGAGGAATTAATATATTTTTTTTTTAATTTTGGCTGATTATTGACTTTAAAAAAGTATTAAGTCTGTAATGAACCAAAATTGTATAAACTTACGTAATAAAAAATTATACTATTTATTATAAACATTTTACAACAATCCTATGTATCGATTTTCCGATATTAGCTCCCTTTTCGGATTTAAATAATTTTAATTCGCAAACACAGAATAACTAGGAACCCTTGGTCTTAAAGAAGGTGTAACTTTTATTTGTATTAACCAAATATTTCTCTACATCGAGAAATAATGTAAATTAAATGCGGATTCTCTTTTTGGTCGCACTGCACCTGTATGTAATGTGGTTGGATGAAGCCGAATTGCAAGAAAACATTTTTACCTCTTTGCATGTCTACATCCGTGATTCGAATTTCATCCATTGCAACACGTGAGAATATAAATAATCGCGCACAACAGTAAAACGTATGTTTTATATCATCTTACAGGAGACGGAAGATTCCTTGCTAAGGATGTTCACGTTGTAAAAATGCGTGATTAAATATTTGAACGATATAGTGTCCGTTTTATAGACGTCACTTGAGGTTACATTTCCCACTTGTAACAATGTTTTAGCTTTCATAATTTTTCTATGGCGGCATGTCAAAGTCAAAATTTGCAAGTTACAGGAACAGAAATAAGATAAACGAAGTAACTAACTCAAATGGAATAATTTACATTCATAAACGTTATTAAAGGCAATATGCTAAAATATTAAAAAAAAAAAAAAAACACGCAACAAAGTCTCTTGTATTTTTTAAAAATTGCCGTAAATGAAGCGAATTGTCATCATTTTCAGATTTTTTTAAAGTACAAAAGAACTTCAGCGTATCTAATTTCAGTTTAAATATTTTCATTCGAGTAGGTTACTTGGATTTTTGTTATTTGTGTGTTCCCGTAACTTGCAATTTTTGACTTTGACATGTCGCTATGGGAAAACAATGAGACTTAAAAAAATTTTACAAGTGGAAAATTTAGTAACAAGTAACGTCTATAAAACAAACACTATGCTGTGTAAATAAAAAGTTTTGCATTCCTGCAACATGAACACCCTTAAAGTACGCGTATGTGTGATCTTAAAAAAGGGAAATACCGTAATATCACGCTAACCTGAAACCTTGTTATTTGAAGAGTTCATAATCAGTCCAAAGGATTAATGGTTTATCTGTTATTGTTTATATAGATAGGGCACAGGTAGCATCCCTAAGTGCGCTTAAATAGTTTTATAAGCAGTTTCATAGTATTGTAGAACCGACGCACTATTACAAACACCGTAAAATTAATGGACAATATTGAGATTGTCAAGTTATAAATATAAATAAAAAGAAAATACACACGTGTTTTAAAACCACTGGGAGATAAAAAAATAATAATAGTAATGTTGGCACTACTTGCTCTACTTACCCTGACCATCTCAGTTACAGGATCGGTAGAGATGGCCATATGGTTGAAGGGCAGATGGCCAACCCAGGAGTTGGCCAAAGTACTGTGTAAAGAACAATATAATCACATGGTATGAACACAGATCACGTAAAACCCTTTCTTAAATTGAAGTGTGCTGTTTTATTACGTACAAAAATAGACAAAATTTAAACTTAAAAAATATTTACAAAGCACACGAATAAACTTCAAACTATATTGCCTTCTTTGTTATAGCTCTACCGCAGTTGCTGGACATTACAGTAAAATAAGTACAGTTTTCGTGTAGCCAGCGACGAGAGAAAACATTTTTTATCCAGTCACACTTCTATGTAGTGAACGTTGTAATCTTCACCACACACGACGCAGTCATATTAGTTTAGATCAAGAACGTCCCTAGATTCATCCCGCAATGCCACTTATGCTTCTGAACTGCCACTAAACAAAGTATTTCTACTGGGTCGAAGTACTTTCCTCTGCTTTGATTTTGTGTTACATGCCATCACAGGCCTAGACATAGGTCTTCATTTGCTTCCCGGAAAATCTTTAATTCAACTTTTTTCTTTTCGTCTTCAATTTCGCAATATGTTCAGGAGTTGTTACCGTGAGTAGCTTTATGTTTTTATTACGTTTCAGCGTTTTTCTTGTTTTTGGACTTGGTGAAATGTCTGTTAAAACTTTGGTTGGTGAGACAACGTCTGCAACACTAGTCAATGCTGAAGTAACTTTTGTTGTACTGAGAATACGATCTACTGTATTAAATAAACATTTTTCTATATTTAGCCGTGATGTAATGGGCTCGTCAATTATGGCTGGGTGTCAATATTTATCCCCGCGTTGTTGACACTAAAGGCGAATTTCACTCGGTATCACAACTGGGAACACCTTAACATTTCCTGGTACTGTCTGATTATGCTAAGTTCGTTTCAAGGAAAGTGAAACGTAGCTCATGGTTTTTATTTTCGCTTGGCCTGGAGCCAGCAATAAAAGCATAGTCCGGAATAGCATCTACATTGAAGAGGTAGATTCCAGTGGCCCTGAAACACGCTATCGCGTTCCCAGGTGTTGCTGTTATTTCTCAAGTTTCACACAGAAGCTCATCAGACTGTGTGCTAGTTAACTGTATGTTCAGATGGTTTGTTAGCCACATTTAACAAGCAGTGTGGAAGTGATGTTTCACACATTTTAATACAGAAAATAGTGGCCATAAGTAATGTGTTGAATGGCTATGGAGGCATAGTAATATGCTTTCCTACTTGTCAGCGAATTAAAGAAATTCCACAGAATTGCGAAGAAAAGCATATTCTTCCATAATCAACAGTACTTTGCTGGTTTGCGAGGAAACCAATTTATTTTTAAGGAAAAGAAGAAAAAATAGATGAGTAAACATAGGCTGGTTTTTTTTCAGTAATAACTACAATGCTCCCTGCGAGAATGTTATACTCCCTGCAAGAATGTTATACTCCCATTCTTGTTTATTGCTTGTCCCATTCATTATCGAAACTGTTTATTGTTTGTCCCATTCATTATCGAAACTGTTTATTGCTTGTCCCATTCATTATCGAAACTGTTTATTGCTTGTCCCATTCATTATCGAAACTGGGGAAGTAACATGCCCTCTGCATTACAGCACGCTGTAACTGTTAGTGTCTTTCCCTTATATTCTGAAGTAATACTATTAACCACGTTGGAACCTTTCTTTTCTAGAACTTGACCAGGGGGCCGATTAAATATCGCCTTTTATGGGTGCAACGCAAAATTTGAACCTGCTTTGCGTCTGCTTGCTCTGAATTGGAATTATATACTCATGTAATGCCATAGAAGACCCGTGTAACTTGCTCTGCACTTGCGTTGCGTTGCGTCGGTGCAAATAACAGGTGGCGATATTTAATCGGCCTGCAGGTCGGTTATACAGCTACAGGACTGTTTCGTAAATGTTGAACAACGTCAAAGGCTTATTAATAAGTTCATTTGCCTCGAAGACATTTTTCAAAAGAGAATAATATTCTGTTACCATACATAATGGTCCATGCCTTTAACTCTTGCAAGTTTGAAACCTTCAGCCATGCTAATATATATATATATATATATATATATATATATATATATATATATATATATCTATATATATATATGGATATTTGGATGTCTTGAGAGCTTGAGAGAAAAAGCAGCGGAATGTCGTATCGTTTTCATTATTGCATTTAAAGTGAATCCCTATTTGCGTAGCAAAATCGTGCGCTTATCTACGAACGTCGTCTCTTGTCAGATAGAAGCTATTCATTTGTGTTTTGTTAATGTGATGCACACGCCTTTCTTCATTCGTCTTTGTCGAAATAAGACCTCGGTTCTTTTGGCCCTTTAGTGACATTTCCTTGTTTTATTGCTCTTTCAAGAAATTTCTCTGGTTATGCCGGACATTGCAAATGCTTTCCGGACGCACCACTTCCTATGGTTTTGAAAGCTTGCTTGTTTCATGTTCTCTACTTTCCGGATCCGGGTTCGATTCCCGGCGGGGTCAGTCCCCGGATTTTCGCATGTGGGAATCGTGTGGACGATGCCGTTGGTCGGCGGGTTTTCTCGTGGATCTCCCGTTTCCCCCGCCATTTCATTCCGGCGTCACTCCATACCCACCTCATGTCACCCCTCACCAGCGCTGAAGACCTCGATGTTAAGCACTGACCAAACTCTCTCACTCACTCACTCTACTTTCCGTCTTCCACAAGTACTCTCCACCTTGGGGAGAGTACTTTTTTTGGCGTTTGGAAGAAACCAAAATTAATTACTGCTGTTTCACCGCACTCACTTTCTTGTTGTTCAAGAGTATCTTTGTCAGTATGGCGTGACATATAGCTAACCCGAGTTCTTTCGATCGATTCAGTGCAACAGAAAATTTCATTACACTGTCATTTAAACCCCGTTTTCTTTCAATTTGGGTTTGGTGCTTGTGACAATGGACGATTCAATTAGAAGTCATTAATAAAATTCTAAAATATACTAGGAAAGCAATAATATAATGGGTATCCAACTGATCGGAGCAAAACTTGGCCATCTATCCGATTGTTTGGGTGAAACAAAATGGCGGATGATGCATGGAAACCGACATGACTAACGTATGCGTGGGAAGGTACAAAATATATACGAGATTTCCTGCATTTTCAACGCTATTTTTAACCTTCAAACGAATACATTAAACTTGAGAATTATCTTAGACTAAAAGTAAAAAGAAAAATGCGAAATTCTCACGATTAGAGCACTTTTCCGCTGCGTAAAACATAACCTTGTACGCAACTCGTTAAGAATTCAGAACACACAGAATTTGGATGTATTTTAAGGGCCAGATGCGGATATATGACGTTGGCCACTTCTATCGTACTGTTGTTAGTCCCGAACTTACGCTAAGTAGGGCTGTGTTAATTTTTCAAGTAATGAATGATTTTTTTTTACTTTGATTACTTTATTTTAGGTCTGTGTCCTGTTTTGTAAATTTTTTCATAGTAAAAAACTATGTAACAATCTACTTACTACGTAATTATATTAGTATGCTAAATCAGAATAGACTCGTGTTACTTTTCAGTTAGATAACATTTCCTACTGGAACACTTCCTAAGTTTCTAGACGTTATACCTAAGGTTAACATACAGCTGTCAAATGGAATTTATTATTTTTTCAGGAATTAAATACATTCGAGACTCATCATCTAAAGTAAGAATCTGCGGTATATTTAATGCTAGTATTGATTGATTTCTGGTCTTTGCCCGGAGTAGAATACTGGTTAATTACTTTCCGTAACTAACATGCAATCGCTTACAACGTCAGGTATAAATTGGCAACCCTACTTTTTCCTTAAGAGTGCGTGGTGTATAATTCAGCGCTGAAAGCATCAGTTTACAATTGTAAATTTCTCAAAGCCAAATTGCTAAAAAAAAAAAAAATAAATAATAAAAAAAAAAAAACAGCAATCCCAGACAACCGTTTTTTGCCAACTTTCTGAGTAAAAATTTTTACTCGAGTAACGTTTATCTGAAGAACAATCTCTGCCGCCGAAATCTCGTACATTTAACTGTGGCTCAAGAGATCACTCTTAACAATCGCATTATTCTGGGTAAATGTTTGCTCATGAAGTTGGCAAATATAATTGTCAAGGATGGTTGAATTGTTGATTTTCTATATTGACTTTCAAAAATTGTAGATCTCAACTGTAGAACTCGGCGCTTGTTTATCTACCACGCCCTCCTAAGAAGCCCATGTGCCTGTCCGTTAAATTGCCCTGCAATAATGTGTGATAAACTATTATCCGTGTTCACAATGGTATCGTTTTAAGAAAATAAAAATTAAGTAAGAGAGAGATTTTTAAGTACTTTTTTACCATTCACGTATTGGGAATAATATTATCAAGTTCTCAGCCGTGACTTTTAACGGCAGTTTCACATAAGTAAAATCTACTACACAGGTTAACTCAATTTAGTCCACCTTGATTTAATTCGTGGAATAACCCCCCAATTAAATGGTTATATAATGAACTCTGGTACATACTTTCATCCAACAAAATATTAGGGTCACCGCTTAAAGTGCCATAGTTACAGTGGTACAAATAAGACACTGCGCCCCAGTTTACAATGTTGCCAATATCAGCGATATGGCACTAGGCTTGCGCGTCAGAGCAGTCCTTACCACTCCCTCGCTTTTGTACCTATCACGCGCAAAATTACTCCATGCAGACGGGCCTCTTCAGGCGGTTACACGATTAAAAATTTTGGCATTTAACATTGACATTTGACATTACGATAGTTAAACTTAAACAAATTGGTCTTGAAAGCACTCGGAAGAACCTTTAAACAGCGTTAGTGATGTACACTTTTCATCAATAAGGAACGTTGCTGTTTTTCGGATATGTTTCTTTCAGTAACTGGAACTTGTTTTTTAAATATTTAACGTATCACGAATAAGATTCATGGTACAGTATTTTCGTTTCGAAAATGATCCTTAATTGTTTTTTAACTGGCGCAATTTTAACGTTTTGTACGTATTGAGTACTGATGAAATACTAAATTAATGGAAACGTAAAGTCAAATGCTGAATAATTGAATTGTGTGTAGGCCTCTAATCGTAGCACTACGTGGATAAGCGATTGTGCAGGTGACCTGTTCTGTGAGCCCCCCTTCCAAGAATGACTCCCACAGTCCAGTGGAGTGACATGCAGACTGTTGCCAACACACGTCCTGTCCTAGTTGGCACGACTGCTGAGAAAACAAGTGCCCTGCACTTTCCAAACAAGCTTCCCTCCGCTACTCCATTACTCAAGGCGCTTCATTTGCATTCCGATACACGAACCTGACTACCCATCTGGGGCTACTTCTAGGGTACCTACATACTAGAGACCGGAAAAATTAGCGCGTTCATTGACCTGCAGGCTACACTGTAAAAATGTGTAAATATACACGTGCAAATAGCTGGTAGTTTTACATTTTTGTACGTGTAATTACAGAATACAATGACAGTAAGTGTAATAATACATAATTGTTGTTGCTGATCCAAAATATTTACAGATCTTTGATTAAAAAATACTAATGTACACAGAAATTTACTAGAAAGTTGATGTAAAATTACATTTTTGAATGTAAGTGTAGAAATACAGCGACATGTTGTAATATTACACGAATTTTTTTATAACCACACTGTCTATGTATAAATATATTGATTCAAATGTAAAAATGCTTGATTTATAGTGCAGTCTTAAAACAGCAAAATTCTTATAAATTTACCTTAGCAGTTTGCGTAGGCATACTATGATATCAAGTAAACGTTTTGAAGCCAAAAGTTTTTTTAATTTTAGTAAATTATTATGTATGTGCTTATGTGTTATATTTATTGTAAGTTATGTTTTAGTTATTTACAGATTTGACATATTCCATAGCTATAAAGTTCATGCTTGTTAACAGCTCTACGGAATGAATATATAAATAAAATAAATAAATAAAAGGTATTTTTAAACAGAAAGCGTTAACAATTTCACCCCCTCTGACGTACATACATAACCACATATGTATAAACGGTTTTTACTAACACCTAAACTTATTATATTTTATTGCGATGTGGTTTTCGCGTAGATTTACAGATAAAAATGTGCAAAACCTGTTTCCGTGACTGTGAACTCCAACTTTATTCTAGTTTTACTATATTCATCTCAAAAATATTTTCGCTAAACAAAGTTGTAATCATTAAAAAAAAAAAAATAATATATATATATATATAAATCTAAATAAATAAATATTTATTTATTTGTATTTATATGTAGGCTATATACAGTAAAAACTTACTTGAAGTAAAAATTTTCAATACGGCAGTTGACTTGGTATAACAAGCTTGACCGTCGCCCAATTATTTGGTCGTGCTATATATAAGTTGCACAATTCACCAAAAATACACGTAGTAAAAATATATATAAATGTTTTCTCTTGTGCATTTGGAACAGCTTGCTAAAATAATCCCAATAGGGGCCTAAGTGTCAAAAACAACTAATTAAGATGGCCATTTAGTCTGGATTGAATGGATCCCATATCACAAACTACAAACGTTAACAACCATCGGTGGACTAGTGGTTAAGGTCATTGATTGTTAATTCTAAGATCGTGGGTTCGAATCCTCGCAGGGTCAGACATTTTCGTTGGTTAAAATAGTCGTACGTTATTCGTGATTCTTTGTAAGTTACAAACCACTTCAGAAATGTATAAATCTTTCATACGTGGCTCACATTAAGGTTCCAGAAAATTCAAATTTTTGCACCAGGTTGCCAGTTAAATTCAAACATATACTGTATAGTAATTTTATTTTGTTTTTATTTTATGTAATTGTATTTTTCTTCTTTGAAGCATGGGTTATATACCACATCATTGCGTTAAAGTACACGTACCGTAGCACTGTTATTATACATGCATATTATTGTTATTTACCGTTATGTACCTTAAAAAGACACCGACAGAAGTTGTGTAAAATTACACGAATATGTGTGGAGATTGTGCTGCCACGTACATTAGTGTAAAATTACACAAATATTTTTTTTTCAGTGTAGCCTCCAAAACACCTGTGCATTCAAGCAGACATTATCTGCTCACTGGCTGCTCGATAACGCAGTGATATAGGCCTACATTTAGTTGCTTCTGTACTATTGGCTAAGCTATTTACAGGAAGTGTCAAATAAGTCACGGACCAATTGCGAAAGTGGCACGAACTTATAGTTGCTGGAATTCTAGCTTGGGGTCAAAATAAAACGCGAATTTTTCAGGTCCCTACTACTTACATGTGACATCAATTCAGATGATGGTTAGAGAGGATGATATATCGCGAAAATGTTTTGTGCCAACATACCCTTGAAAACACTGTAGATAATTACAACACATATGATTAGGTGATGTACGTCTGACACAACGTAGCTGTCTGCATACCAATAACGGGCATCAAATATTACAACAGCAGGATTCTTATTGGCTCAGTCAAATAGGGTATCAGCTACACGTACAAGGGAAAACCAGTCATCTTCTGGTAAACTGAACGTGCGTTGAAACCCAGCAAACAGTCAAGTTTTCCCGCGATAAATCATCCTCTCTAATGATGGTATATCGCGAAAATGTGTTGTGCCAACATACCCTTGAAAACACTGCAGTTTCTTGCGACATGTATGATTGGCTGATGCACATCTGACACAACGTGGCTGTCTTCAGACTAGTGCCACATAGGCATAAAATATTACAATAGCTAGATTATTATTGGCTAGTTCAATTACGGTAACAGCTCTACGTACATGATAAAGCCAGTAATATTCTGGTATGCGGAAAGGTACTGTACGTTGAAACTCTCCAAACAGTTAAGTTTTCTTGCGATAAACCATAATATCTATAGTCCTCAATGCCAATATTGCAATCTTAGAAACCCTGAAGTCTTACACGCAATGCTACTTCAACATTTATGAAATTTCCAAAGAAAGCATACCAAACAGGATTTCAGTTCCTGGTTTTTATGGTGGCCACCTGCCAACCCACCGAGCGGTCTGTAAAGCTTCGGCCGACACAGGTTATACTGAAACATTACCTTCGTGCGTAATGTATGCTTAGGAGTATAATTCAGAGAACGTTACACTTGTGTCAACCTGTTTCAGTTCCTCCATTAATCTGTGAAGCTTATTCTCTCGCGGCCCAGAATGACGACACAAATTTATGTTTTTGCTGTCCCCATGTCATAAAGCAATAGAGTCGACACTAAATGTCTCATAGAAACGAGTTATCGGCCAGGTTAGTGTGAGGCGCGATACTTGTCCTGAGTTGTCCATAGCTCTCTTGGATCTGAACGCGTAAAAACGTACAGACGTCCACTCAGACGACCACCTTAAGTTGAGTTGTCGCTGATAGATTTCATAGTTTAGTGTAGTTTATAGCATTAATTTTATGTGTACATTTTTGTACATTTATACGGGACAAGTCATGTTAGCAAAATACAATTGATTTGAATACATTATAAATACATAGAAAGTAATTCAGTAAGAATATATTCTTATGGTCTACATAAGACGGTTTAATTTATTTAACCGCAGCCGCTTTCTTTGTAGCCACCAACACATGAAAAGTTAAAAAATTAAAAATAAAGAAAAAGTGAAATAACTGGTCAATTATCGTACACTCATGTAGGCCTATGCCTTTTTTCCTTATTGATAACATAAATCAACAAAATATATTTTACACTTGTAGATAAATTCCATCTCCTTACCAGCGTAAAATAAATATTGTGACCTGTATATATCTGTTATATATCTTATACAATAATTCAGTACCAGACTATCGTGCAATTCAATACAAATAATCGTCCCAATACAACACATTGTGTTACAATAATATATGACAATCCTCAATTATGAATGTTCATACAGCTAACTCTAACTGCAACCTTCTTCTTTGAATGCCTAACACTGTTAAGATGAAATTGGATATACCTACACATTGATTTTGTTCTGAACCTTGGCCCGATATGTGTTTGTTGGGTTTATTAATAACTGACTTAGGATTGTATGTTTGGAGAGGAGAACATTCAAATGGTGTTAAATCGAATCTCATTTCTAGAGCTTCTTTCAGTACTCTCTGAGCGATTACGTTCTTAGTAGACTCGGAGGTTGAGTGAGTTAGGTCAGTGCTCAATGTTGAGGTCTTCAGCGCTGGTGAGGGGTGACATGAGGTGGGTATGCAGAAGCGCCGGAATGAACGGACAGGTGTAACGGAAGTTCCCCGCGAAAACCCGCCGACCAACGGCATCGTCCGGCACGATTTCCACATGCGAAAATCCGGGGATCGACCCCGCCGGGAATCGAACCCGGATCGCCTTGGTGGGAGGCGAATGGTTTGACCATTCTGTCGGTGGTTGAAACTTAATCTCTGCTGGTGGTTTTCATTTATAGTGAGGATAGTTATTAAATATCACACCCTGAAATAAATTGTCTCAAGACAGTAAAAAATATTTCCGTTTTTATTTTTGCTGAGATCTATTATCGTAGGAAATTGCGTGAGCTAATCATGTGACAAAGGAACGATTGCGACAGTAGTGCATTGTGAAATAATTTTGTGCACAAATATTTTGTAACTTTCATTGAAAGAAAAATATTGTCCTCGTTACCATACTGGTGATAAAATAGGGGCAGCAGACATGTTTTGCTGTCGGTATTATCTGGATTCTTCCTACAATATATTCTGTAGAAGTTACACGGAGAAGCTTTATTATAGAGAACGTATTGTAACTTTATGTGTATAAGGTTGCATGGTATGAAATGATATTATTAATTAAGTAATTAATGAAATTATGAAAATAATATGTCTAAAATGGCTTTCAGATTGCCTGTAAAGTGAATTAATCTGGGAGAATTGCTGCCCTGGAAAATCGATTGTAAAATTTAATTTCTGTTAATATGAAATAAAATTATACTTGATATTAAGTAATTAAACTTTGCATAGTTTCAAATATAGGAATGTCACAGCGTTTTATGATTTCATAAAAAAAAATATTTTAGATCTTATTTCCAGGGTAGAATTACTCCGGACGTATTAATTTTATGTACAAATTGAAAACACTTGACTTGACTTTTTCACGAGATAAAATTCATAACAATTAATACTTTGATTTTGTATGTATATACCTGTGTGAGTGTTATAACTAGGAATGGTGGATTATTGAGGGTGAAATTGACGGTTTGCTAGACCAGTATGATACGTAGATATCGGAAAACTTCACGGCTTCACTTACCTGTAGGCAAGCCTCCAAGAACTCGTGTGTATTCAAGCAGACATTATCTGCTCACTGGTTGCTCGATGACGTAGTGATATGGGCCTGCATTTAGTTGTTTCTGTACTATTGACTAAGCGACTTCCAGGAAGTGTCAAATAAGTCACTGGCCAATTGCGAAAGTGGCATGAACGTACAGTTGCTGGAATTCTAGCTTGGGGCCGAAGTAAATCGCGAATTTTTCAGTTCTCTAATGATATGTGTTTATATCCGAGGTTCTTATTTCGTTATTGGCGTGCGTCCATTTGACTGGACCAATAATATCTCTGGTGTGCCTCATTTAAACGATTGTAGTTTGTCTGCAAACAACTCAACTCTGCCAATTACACAAGGCACAATACACTACATTATCAAAAGATGCTGTATCCAGCCTGTGGCCGGGTCAGCATGGTATCACGCCTTCATCGTTCACCTTCCTTCCAACACTCTTCCTTATTTACTGTTTCCCAGAGAGGTCATTTTCTTTCCACTCACTCCTTCACATGTTCCTCCCATCTCTTCCTCGGTATTACCGTAGGTCACAGGGCCGCGAGTGGCTACAGCACCCGGGCGATCCGGGTTAGAATACCAGCGGGGTTTGTCCCCGAATTTTTGCATGTAGGAATCGTGCCGGACGCCGTCTTATTCCGGTGCTGCGCCGTACGTCATGTCACCCTTCTTCAGCCAGACCAAGATGTTGATGCGCCGACCAAAAATCTCTTCACTTCTCTTCGGTTTTCATCCACTGAGCTGTACAGGGCAGTGTTTTGGAAAATACATTAGCTCGTAATATTCTCGAGATTTTCCACACTTTCTAGTTATAAACTGCTTATGGCAGAGCTCGGTCGCCGCGCCGGCCGGTCGGACGATCACCGCAGCGGCCGACAATCGATACATAGGCCGCACTAGGCCTTGGACCGTGGCATTCACCCCATTCCTCTTCCACTTGCCACACACCCTCCACTTCGTCGTCGACGCCTGCACACCCTCGGACGCCTCATCACCTGCGTGACGACGAGCAATCCGCTGCGGTCTGCGGTCGCCAGGGTGGGAGTGGAGGGAGGCGTGCACATCGTTCTCGCTAGGCTGGAGCGGCTCGTGTGACGTCACATCACGCCTCCGTGCCCCTTTTAACCATGCACGACACGCGGCGCTGCGGAAGAATCTGGCGCAGCGTTGCCAACCTCAGCAACTTTCATCTTCCACCAAACTGCGACAAAATTTTCCCGTTTAGCGATTGGATGGTGTTATGCATAAACAGACTAAGCGCCAATATTTAATTACCACCGGTCACGTGCTTGTCGCGAAATCGTTTTTACACCACTCTGTTTTAATGCCTTCCATGTAAATCGGAGACTATACTTCATAGTTATTGGCAGCATGAATTTATTCAGGAACGTTTCTTATTTGACTGCACTACCACCAATCGGGGTTACTTCGTGACAGCGGTGTTACAGTGCCACTCAAAATATTTTGTTTTTATGTCATTTGAATAGCAAATAATTAGATGTAATTGAGTATTATAAACTATATATATTAAAATCATCAATTAAGATTTAAAATTTTTATGCCAAACAACTACCAAATAAATACTTTGAGTGGCGCGAAGTTACCCATATTTGACACACAGTAACCCCGGTTGACTGTAATCAGAATGAGGCTATTATTATATCATATGAATGTGATTTCATAGTATATCCCTAATAGTGAGTGTTTTAACATCAACTCGCTTGTCATGAAGCAGAGCTGCAGATGTGCACTTATGGAATTGAAACTAATTTGTACACAATTTTTTTTTGCCATAAAATCGTGGCTCTAGTAGTCAATAAAACTTACTACAGGTTTTTCACACTCGAAACAGTTTTACAAAAATCATTTTAGTACCATACGTTCAATATGTTTGTCAACAGGATATGGGATTTAAATACTTTTATTAAGACTGTTCCAAGGCATAACAATATTTTATACAAAGTTAACGACTGGTGCATAGTCAGTGCATTACGCGTCTTTCACAAGAGCTAACGTTCACTCTACTGCAAGGTAGAGCACTTACATTAGTTGGGCACGGGTGATTTCCACCGATTTTTATACCTTTGTTCGTAAGGTATCAAAATATGTTGTTTACGTTTCCTGTTGATGATATAATTTTTTTCCCCTAATCAAAAACGTTAAATTGAATTAACTAAAGAAAAAAAAAACTAAGACAATTGAAATAACTGTTTTTGTTACCTACCATGGCGAGGAAAACTTACATATCACATTTTATGAGACACTTGGCGAACTTCAGCGCAAATATTTGCTGGAATTTTCCCTTGGCAATCTGGTTAGCAAGACATTTTTTTTTCTTCCCCACTTATAATAGAATTCACCTTGCCAGAACCTTAGAGGAACAGGTTTCGAAGAAAGGGCAATGAAGTGGGTTGCCTACAGACTGCAGAGTTAATGACTGATTACGGTAAGAGAAGTTCGGATTAGTTTTTGGTAAAGTAGCTAAGGGGTCCAGCAATGTGATGATAATTCATGTCATACTGCTTATATAATAGCACCACTACACTCGTGGCGCTAACGGTTATATCTCTAACTAAATCAGTTAATAGTGGTAAAAAATTTGACTGCGTTCCTTGACATAACAATAAAATTTTTTTGCGGTGCTTATACTAGCATTATTTAATTAGTTGAATTTGAATGTTTTCCAGCAAAAAAAATATATACACAAAAGTGATTTATAAGTTATAACGGTTTTTGTTTAAAAATCGGTTATGCATAATCGAACAATTCAAAATATTTCAAGTTTGAGCAGACGTTTAAGGAAGTTTTCAAAGATAATTAAGCTACTTAGAAAAGTGATTTAGCTACTTTTGAGGTGAACTGCTAGCAATAATGATGAAATGTGGAGCGCGCAACTCCGACACGTTCCTGTGGCACAATCTGTGTTTCCTGAGTGTTCACACATGAATGTGGAGGTTGTTGGGAGCTTCATTGTGGCCCCGTGTCTGGTGGATTGCAGAGAACCTGTTGCCGCAGCTTGTTTGTGTCCAGACGTGTTCCATGGTTTTGCTACAGACGTCAACACATTGTGTTTATACTACCCCCCTTTTAAGTTGGGGTGGTCCCTTAAGGGCGCGGTCTACCGCAATTTTCATCACCATTATTTTATTTTTTTTTGCATCAGACATTTTTTTCTTATTTTAGACACAAAATGTGACTAAATTTGACTCTTATGAAATTTTTTTATCGGTCATAGTTTTCGCGTAATGGCTTGTTAAAGTAATATTTTGCATGTTTCCGTTTTAACGACCACACTAAAACCAACTGACATACCAAACTCAAAAAATCACAGTGGATAAAGACTTTGCAGGCTACAATGTCATGCTCATAAAATTAAAGAAAAAAATTATTTGCATTTTTAAAAAAAATTATTGAATTTTTTAAATTTTAATTTTGAGTTTCAGCATTTTTTTAAATTTCATATATTTTTTATTATTTATTTTTATGAACATACCATTGTAGCCTGCAATGTGTTTATCCACTGTGATTTTTTTGAGTTTGGTGTATCAGATGGTTTTAGTATGGTCGTTAAAACGGAAACATGCAAAATATGACGTTAACAAGCCATTACGCGAAAACTATGACAGATAAAAAAATTTCATAAGAGCCAAATTAAGTCACATTTTATGTCTAAAATAAGAAAAAGAATATCTGGTGCAAATAAAAAATAAAATAATGGTGATGAAAATTGCGGTAGACCGCGCCCTTAAGGGCGTTCAAGTGGGGAAAATTCATAATTTTATATTTGTATAAAATAGTGTTAGTTTTGTAGACATTACTTCAGAGAACTTTAACATCTAACGGAAAAAAATTAGCTCATCTAGTTTTCCCGTAATGTCACTTCAAAGTCAAAATTTGCATATTTTTACTTCATACAAAACTTGAAAACCAGTAAATATAATGAAATGGAAAAAATCTCGTCAAAACTACACATCACCGTCTACGGCTTGAAGCATATACAAACACATTATAAAAAATTTTTGTGTTTAAAATAAATTTCTAAAAGTACCAAAAAAAAATTTAAATTTTGAAATTTTTTATTTAACATAGAAATTTTTTGTAACGGGTTTTAAATGCTACAGGCCATAGACAGTAACGCGTAGTTTTGATATGATTTTTTTCATTTCATTATGTGAACTGGTTTTCAAGTTTTGTATGAAGTAAAAATACGCAAATTTTGACTTTGAAGTGCCATTACGGGAAAACTAGATGAGCTAATTTTTTTTCCGTTAGAGGTATATGTACTCTCAAGTAATGTGTACAAAACTAACACTATTTCATACAAATATAAAATTATGTTTTTTCCCCACTTGAACAACCTTAAGGGCTTGGGTCCGAGTTTCTCGGCTTACGAGATAATTATTTTTTTAAAATCCATACGAGAGTCGATATCGTAAAATTGCTTCTTTACTTTTTTGCAAATTGGTTTTACTATGCAATGTAATTTTTCTAGACGAACTGTATGATGAGCATAGATAATTTATCAATTAAAAGGAAATGTCTTTAATTACTAATTAGCAACTGTTTTGCAGTCTTTTGATTTGACAAAATTAGAGTATTCAGTTTAAATCAGTCACAACAAAGTTACGAAGCGATTTTACGATATCGGCTCCCATTTTTGTTTAAAAAAATAATTGACATTAAATGCGAAGAAACTCGGGCCCATGCCCTTAAACTGGCATGATTTTAGAAGCCAGGATGACTCATATATTTGTGTTGGTTTTTTAAGGTAGCGCTTCAGATAGGCTGCATTTGTATGTATAAAGAATAAAACTATGGAATGCTAAGGGTGCCACTGGCAGGCAGGGTCAGACCTGTGGGTGGACCTGGGGGGGGGGCAGACTACCTTGGGCACCGGGTTATAGGGGGCGCTGGCGGTGCCGAATATTTTTTCCTTGGGAATGAAATGTAAATAATTGTATAAAAGATACAACATCTATAGGTTGTTCGCGATAAAGTGAGCACTAAAAATTGAAACTTTGAAAAATAACACTAGCCGTTACTGCATAATAATTCTACAACAATAATCTAGTTGCCTTATTGTTTGTATGGTTGGCAACGAAATGGCGCAACATAGTTCCTTGTATTTCCCTATTTAAATACATCCATACTGAAACAAAAGCAATCGAAATCTACGTAATTATATTTTCTTAAAAAAAATTTTTTTTTAATCAAACTATGTAGATTCCTACTGACTTCACAATTTATCTCACATGCGCTAGCACCAAGTGACGTGTCCAGAGAGGTTAGACATTTCCCGTCGTTAGCCGTTACGTGCGGACAGATACGAATTGGCCGAATGACAGAAGAATGTTTATAATGCTCTAGTCTGAAATGGCGCATGTCTTTTCCTTCTAATATCATGCTCGTAAATCATTGGTAGTAAATATTAAGTAAGTCCCAATAAAATTTTTGAATTTCAGATAATAATTATTCTTGACTACATCGCCCCAAATAATTATTTCATTTGGGTCTCAAAAGTGTAAAATTTACCTACGAAACTTAAAAAGTTAACTTATGAAATTCTCGTCTCAGCGTTTCCTAAATATGTTAGGTTCACTTCAAATCTAATTAAAGTAAATTCTTGGAAGTGTATGGGTAAATATTTGGAAAGTCGACCGTATCTTATGGAGAACATTTCCCCTAGCTGACAACCCTAGTGAAGCATGGATGATTGTACGCCCTTGAATTTATCTCGAATTATTATGATCTTGACTTTGGTTTTAGCCAATCCCGCTGTTATTTAAACGGTGTAAGTGGTGGAACTGTTGTGGAGTAAATGAATAAGTTCCTATCTGAAAAAAAAAAAAACTGGTTTCCTGCATCTTAATGTAAGACCATGTTTCTAGGATCATACTGCCAACGTATGACTGACAAAACTGAGATGTTAAGTCACACGGACGATGTTATGTGTTAGTTCTCAGTTTTGAGTAAAACTTTTTAAAAATTTATTTGATTTTAAAAATTGTTGGAAGCAGTTTGATGCTTGGAATAATACATTATAAGACTTAAAATCTTACCGTAAGATTGCTCCAAACGTACGAACTTTGAAGCATGTTTTACTCAAAACTAATATTTGATCCAAGCGAGATATCGCAACGGTAATTTGTTGGACTCGCATTTGGGAGGATCCCCGGCTCTGTAAATCTGATTTCGGTTATTCATTGTCCATAGAAATCGCTCCAGGTGAATGCTAGGATGATTCCTTAACAAATGCCATGGCTGACTCCTCTCCCACCTCTTGTCGTACTAAGTTGTTTGTCACCGTCTGTAATGACCTCGCTGTCGACGAGAAGTAAAGGTCACTTACCTCACCTTACCTAGAACGTGGCGCATAGCAGGTTGTTGCAAAATATCGTCCACATTATCCTGTGACAAGCGCACAGCTGTGTTCATCGGTTGTCAGCGGGTTATGATGTCCGAGGAGAGGATGAACTTCTTGAAAATAATCCGGGAACAGCAGAGTCGACAAGGGTCGTGCTGCCTGTTACCTGGGGGTGAGGGCGAAGGGTTATAAATGGAGCGGAGTTGTTTACAATGTCTTCAAGGAGGGTCGTTGAGGTTGTGCGGGACCTCGGGTGATTAATAACCCCGCCACGGTAATGGTTTTCAGCACTCCACGCGTGACCCAGCTCGACGCCGCCCTTGTCCCCCGAGTAAGTCAGGGACGTTACCAGCTACATTTTCACTTGACACCGTTTTAACGAGATTCCTGTTACGTGTGGATAATGTTTTTACGTTCACCAATACTAAAGCATCACATCGTTGGCCCAGTTCAAAAGGGAAACAACTCAAAATTCCCAGTTTTGAGTAAAATGCACTTAGAAAGATTTCCGTTTCGCCAAAAATCTGTTAATTTGACATATTTGGTTGATGTTAATTTGAAGCAAAAGTACAGAGACAAATATTTAAAGTGTTTGAAGTGTTTATAATCTACCGTTGCTGAAATAATCACACTTTAAAATAAAATTAATACAATTTCTTGCTCTTTACTCGCAATCAGAATAAAGTACCATGCTATTAAAACAAGTGAATTTACGTACTGTATTTCTTTTCAACTGGGTAGAGTACACTTCTACGTGTTTGTGAGCCAAAGTCAAAAATGCAATTTTTTAGTTGTTATCTATTGAACTGGGCCATCAACAAGTTCCCTGTGTCTCAAATTATGTTACTTCCTACTTCAGAATAAGAACATAAATATATATTTTGATCATCGCTTAAGAGCGTCGACCACCCGCTCTTCGAATACATTGCATGATGTTAGTAAATACGTTTATTTTACAATACCCTTTCACGTGTTCCCAATTTGCCAATAAACGGAAAGAAAACTCATTTCAGACAACGGTGGAATGTGGTTGTTACGACACCATGCTCGTTAAAAATACCGTTTCTAAACCTCCAACACATCTAAAAACAACCTCTGTGACAGCCGTTCTTCAAAATGTACTAACAGGATGTTTTAAAACTCTGATACAAACGTGCAATGAAAAATGCTAACAGACTTTAAACCAATAAAATTATACGGTTACCGCTTAAATTTCCATAGTAAAAATGGTTCGGTGGGAATATTGCACTCTAGATCAGCGCTTAGCTCGTTGTGGCAATGAATCATTTCATACGTACTTCAAGGTCACCCTTATAGCTCCTTGACTTGTGAGCCTGTAACTCGCATATAGGCGGCGCCCTTAATATCTAGGTCGTAAGCGCTGTTGACGGTGACCTGAAGAGAGTCTGGAGCAGCGACGGAATGCAGGGGTTACGTCATACGTGTCTTCAGTTATTAATATTTAGACACACATAGTTTTGCTAAACGGAGCTATTTTAATTTACTTCTCCAGACTTGGGAAAGTTAACTAAAATATCTGACTGATTAAAGTTGAAGTTAATGCCTTAAAAATTAACTGATTTAAGTTAAAAGTTAACTTTTAAAATATTAATTGATAAAAGTTAAAGTTAAAAGAAAATAAACTGATTAAAGTTAAAAGTTAGTATGTCCCAAAATTTTCGTATGAAGAAAAATAAAACCTTACACACGCGTGACCACATAACCAAGAAATTCTTCACTAAACACCTTCAAAACAGTAAAAAAAAAAAAGTATTTGCTACTTCTTTCAATTTCTGAAAAAAAGAAAGAAACTCCCGGCCACTGTGACATAGTGTAAGTTAGAAATAAAACCATTCAAATAACAAGTTGAAGTAATGTTTATAAACTCTGTGCGCTGCACCAGACCAACAAAGTAAATCGCGCTCCCTCCTCTGTTCCTTCGTATCCGAGAAAAAAAATTGTTTGCTATGTTATCGATCTGCTGGTCGAGACAAACGCGACTGGGGCGCCACCTACTGTAACACGTTAGTTTGACTCAGCTTGCATCGTGTAGCTAGTGCTAGTTGTCATTTGTGTGGTGTTCGGTGTATAAATCGAAAATTCTATTTTCGATGTTAATACGGTGTGTCAGTGTTGGTCTCTGAAGCCATCCAGTTATTTTCTACTGCATCCATCGGTTCGCAGAAACTAACTCGTTACTTTTAATCGCTAGCCAAACATTTTATCGATTAAAAGTTTAAAATGAGCTTGTTCCGAATGTAACGATTAAGTTAAAAATTTACTTGAATTTTTAACCTTCCGTGCGGTTGTCAAAGTAAAATTAATGCACAGTCCCCTTGTCTAGGCGAGGAATGGAAGCGAAATCGGTGCGATCTCGACTACAACATAAACACGTAGAAATGATAAACTAGCCCAACACACGGGAAATGCCGTGAATACTTGGCTCGAAACAAGACAGACATACTCTAGAGTGCTGAGCCATGATCGCTAGCACCTGAGACACACTTGGATACATATCCATCATTTGATTTTTCGTATTGAAGTACGGCTTCCGTGTACTCATGATCTTCAGTATTTTACACCATAATGGAAAATGTATTTAAGGTTGTTTAACTACCACAATAAATTGGAATTAGTGAATATTCATTGACATGCCAGTGGTTTTCACAGATTCTGGCTGTAGCAGTTTCAACTAATCGAATACGTGAAAAACCACATGCATTTCAGCGAATATTTACAAATTCAGATTTTTGGTGTCAACATTCCAGAAGTGAAACCGTGATTATTAACTGATCTTCCAGTGGTTTCTCACTGATTAAATTGTCGAATCTTCTCCATTCTTAATCCGTGTAAACCACTGGCGAAACAGTGAATATTCAGTAATTCTAATTTAAGAGTGCATAGTAAATAAATAAACGCTGAAATCATCAATTGATTTCTACGCTTTTTTCGAAGCCAATATTGATAAAATACTCAATGGCAATCCTAGATAATGGTAATTACCAACTTTATGAGTAAATATTTATCCATAATTAATAATTCGTTACGCGTGGTCTCTTGCGCCGCAGTTAAATGCACGAGGTTCCGGCGTCAGTGATTGTGCCTCAGAAGTTCGTAACACTGGAAACAATTTTGTTTCAAACGTTGGCTAAAATTATTGTCTAGGATTGCTATTGTTTAATTTTCGCAAATTAGCTTCAAGGAACTTACAGTTATAGATTAATGCTTTTAGCGTTGAATTATGTACCACGCCCTCTTAAGAGTGATTGATCTTCGGTAGCGGAAATATTAAGTTCTTTCATCGCCTGAGCTACAGTGTATTCCTAGCCTCAGATGCAAAACTCCGCATGGCTTATCGTTATTCAAATGCACTCACACACTCGCATGCACAGAGCCACTGCAGCGGTATCGGTTCCCTCGCAAATCAGCTCTCAGGGGGAGGGGGGCTCCCCACACCCCTCTTCGGCGAATTGTTCCCCGTCCGCTCCCCCTCAATAAAGATCGACGTTAATATTTCACTGGCATGGACGGTGCCCGGCACTATCGGATCGGATTCGCATTAAAGGATACTGTCCGAGTTTCCACGCCCTGCCGCCCAACCCGCCAAGTTTGATTAAACTGCTGTGGTTTATGAAAACTGCGGTCAGGGCGACCGCACGGCGCATGCGCGCGGGTGATTCAGGGCGTGCCATTACTTCCACGGGCGTCTGGGAATTTACGGTAGGTGCGCTACCCGGGAATTTCTGAGCAACCACGACCACTTAATGTCATCTACTGTGTATGCTGGCATTTATTTCTTCTGCTCTTACGTACAATTTAAAAAGTTTTTTTGGCCTCTTTCAAGGAAATTCCATTAAAATACAGCTACCAAAGAAATTTGCTGTTAAACTTCAAAGTTTGTTGTTGTAATTTTAAAATTTCAATTACAAAAAATTTAAAATTTGAATATATATATTATATGTATAATATATATAAAATTCTCATGTCACGGTGTCTGTTTCCACACTCCTCCGAAACGGCTTAACCGATTTCAGTGAAATTTTGTATATAAAGTCGTTAGGTCTGCGAATAGGTTTTTATCTAATTTTATACTCCTAAGTGCTATTGTTTAGTAGATATTTTAAATTTATTTATGTGACAAAACAATGTTTGTCGGGGCAGCTCTCTCTCTCTCTCTCTCTCTCTCTCTCTCTCTCTCTCTCTCTCTCTCTCTCTCTCTCTCTGTATATATGTATATATATATATATATATACAAATTTTAAATTGTTTGTATTTGAAATTTTAAATATATATATATATATATATATTTGTTAGCATGACACTTAACTTACTTACTGAATAACTTTGAAATAAAGGGGATTGCATGCAATTATTTTGATAATAAAGCTTAATGGGCGTACCGTGATTCGAACTGGCATCCTTGCGCTTAGATATAGCGCCACTTACCCCTGAACCTTCTTGGCATGCATTCTGTTTGTTCTTATTTGTATATAGTCTGTGCACAGTTCAATGGCATAACTTTCTTAATTTTGAAGCACGCAATCAATATGAATATACACTTTGTTACAAAAAAATGCATTCCAACAAACCTATGATTTTGGTAGACTACAAATTTTTCCTGAAAATTTTCACTAATAAATTCCTTATATTGTTTCAAACAAATTATTTCACAATGGAGTTTTGAAGATTTACAATAGTTTTGTAAACTACGAAAATTCCTCGTAATTTTACACACATTACAGTGTAAGCATTCTTATGAGGCGTAGAGAACCATATTGCACTAACAATCCTAAATATTCTAAATATGGTGGTACATATGTTATAGCTATAAAATTCGTTCATCTTTACGGAGCACAGGAAGCCAACACATAAAAACCAAAGCATAGCAATTATAGAATAAAATTCTGCCAACTGCATGAACAAATGTTTGGGAGTGTGATTCAAATAAGTTAATTACATACTATGCCAAATTGCACAACTTCGTTTCCGGTTGTGTTTCACTCACTAAGGGTTTACTTAAATAAGTGTGCAAAATTGTTTCCTATGAATCTTTGAATTGTTATCTGTCGACTTTCTAATACCTCCTAATCCTTGTAAAAGTTTTCATTTTTTAGAGCCTTTGTGAAAGAAAGGAGAGGAATCAACACCTTACGTTAGGTTGGGCTTAAATACGTCTCAAAACTTTTTTATGTGGCCGGTGTTTTGCATAAATCGACTCAGTTATAAAAAAAATGCTTAAAAGTTTTTCAGCGTGGAAACAGTCTTACAAAAAAGTGTTTTAAGTCTTATTAAACCAATGCCTATAAAAACAGCATATAGGAATAAACTGAATTTTTTTAGATTGATTCAAAGCTGGAAAATATTTCATACATAAACAAGGACGCACAGTCAGTTAATTCATAACATAGTACATACATCAATGACATACGTTTTAACTTATTTAGATGGTGAACTGAGACAAAACCTACAGTTTATATTCTTGTCTTAGCGTAACAATATTCACTCTGAAGACAAATTCATTGCAACTGAACAAATATTACTGTGCAAAAATCTTTTGTAAGTATTAAACATTTTAAAGTTTCTTTCAAGCAATGAAAATTTTTATTTAGACTATACAGAAAGAGTAGGAAGTACAGTGTTGCCACTATAATATATTGGTTAAAATTTTGACTCTCAAGTTAATCGTAGTTTGGTTTACAAGCTTTATTTTGAAAAAAAAAAATGTTTGCAACAAAAAAAAATATTTTTCTCTCTAATATAACTTTAGCGACATTAAGAGAGCTGTTTTTCTTGTCATTCGTTGTAAGTCAATATTTTTGCAGTAGTGTAAACAGACACTAAGAAACATTTTATTTGCTGTAAAGAAAGAACACGTGACTGTGTGCATTTACTGTATTTGTATTGTAGCTACAACTCTGTAATGAGTATACGCGCATGTAACGTTCTATTACAGCAGTTCCTAAACAGTTATGTCTACGGAAGGTGAGCAGTTTAAAGCCTAGCACACAAGATTATCGGTTTTTATCAAGAAGGTGTACACCTTGTTCAATCTTACTTGTGCCGTGTGACTGGCCGACTTGTATGCAAGTAACATGCTTGCAGTGCCTCGTATGCTAGCTAGAATCGTTTAGAGGCCGATCTAATTTCTGTGCACCTTCTTGTACAAGTAACTTGTTTACGTTTTTGTCTGGCAAATTTGCGTACGTTAATTTATACTGATATTCTTTATTTTAGAGTAGGTTATAAACTGAAGCCTGGTATCGTATCTGCATTATAACGTTTTTTTATCCTTTGTGTAACTGTTATATTTTATAATTTAAATAGAATAATTCCGTATACTTGATGATAACAAAATAATTAAAATCCTTTATATTTCCGAAGTTTTTGACATATAAGCAGATTAGGATATTGTCTTTAGTTTGTACTGTATTTGCGATAATTATTTTTTTAAAGCTTAAACGAGAGCAGATATCAAAAATCTATCTGGCAGTTATGTTGAAAATGGTTTTTGCCGCGATAGCTATTTTTTTTTTCAAAACAAGAAATGATACGGTTTCGATTAAAAATTCAATTAACCAGAATTTCGTTAGTTACATAATTAGCTGAAAACCGTAGAATTTACTGCCTTGAAAAACCAGCCAACATTCAGAAGATGATTTTAAACAAAACTGCCACACAGATTCCTTACATATATTCTCGTTTAGACGTAAAAAAATACTATAGGTAAAAAAAAAAAGTAGAAACTAGAGATAATGATGGCCTTAAAGCAAGCACAAGTACTACTGTGGGTACGTTACGTTCAAGAAATTTGCATACAAGGGTGTGTAAACCTTCTGGTTCACGTGTATGTGAGTAGTCCAGTTCCAAAACTCCCCTTGTTCACTTCCACTAAAACTGAGCAAATTGCGAAAAACTGATTTGCGAGCCCATTTGTGGTGACATGGCCAAAGCAGTTTTTCAAAGTTTGTCTGTTATTGAATAATACGAGTTTTGGAAACTATCATCACGTCAACTTTAGCACACGTGTAAAAGTTACAGAAATCAGTTCAGAACTCATTTTCCCTTGGTGATGGACAAGGAGAGTTTTGAAACTGGACAACTCATGTGTTCCCCTTCTTGTTGAAGAAAGATAACCGTGTTTGCAAGGCTTCAGAATAAACGTCTTTCTGCCGAAACTCCGCACACCACGCAGCAACATGAGGCGACGTCAACCAAGAGGTGACCCTGATTATGGAAATGTATGAGAGGTAAGCGAAGCCGCAGTTTTGGGCGTTCCATTATTGCAACCGTCTGTTCATTAACCAATCACAATACGTTAAAGTTCTGTACTTCATCTGAAGACAGGGGAAGGTGTCAACTCCCGAAACGTTGTAAATATTCGGTCTTTAGAAATCTACTGTCTTCGTATGTCTCTTCATCTTTGTTCCGTCTAGTCTATTGTCTGTGACGTCGTCGTTATCCAGTCTTGTGTCCAACATTTTCTGCGTCCCAGTGTTGTCTGTGCTGTCTTAATTGTAGTGTCCTGCGTTTTACGAATAATTTTGTTACGTATTTCGACTTTTTGGTTATGTTTATTAGAATTTCCTTTACTTGTTGCTGATTAATTCCTTATGGTATCTTTCACGTTGTGTTGTTTTGGTTTATGGGTGTATTGACTACAACCAAACTAGGCTTGTTTTCTCGTTTTTTAGTTTTTTTTTTAATTTTTCCGTTCGTTTGTGTTTTTTATTAGTCTTATTCTAAGATTTCTGGGACGAGATGATATTGCAGTTGCGTATGTCCACAATAGTACATTACGTTATTCTGTCGCATTGCAAGAAACATTCAAAGACATTACGAAAAAGTTCGTAATAATGCCACTGGCCGTTCGTTACATAGCAAAAGCATTACAATCTGAGAGATTTTTTATAATTTAGAGGCGGACCAACACAATTGTCTTATATAAACTCAAAACTCCTCGTAGCCATGATGGGAAGCCCAAGAAGGTGGCTTCAATGACGTCACAACAAGCCATCTCCCTAGTATTCTTACCTCCATGGCGGCCACCATAACATTGTGTGCCAGCTTGTACTGACGGTGAACCAACTGTGTAATGGCGCTTGCTTGTCGATGATGCATGAAGCTCGTCGAGACGGGTTTCTCGGGTGCCAACTTGGCGAGGTACCGGATTCAATCAATTCCTCGAGGCAACGGAACAAAGTAACAGTTGCCACGCCTGCCTGGGCAAGTAAAATGCGCCAGGCTGAAGGACGTCGCGCGCCAGCGATCTGCGTCCAAGCACAGGTTGTCTTGGCGTGCGTTAGACGACATGCATCGTAGCTTCGGCGCACAGGCGCCTGTCATAAGTAGGACGTCACTGTTATTGGCATCACGACCGTATTGCACCACAAATACAAGCTCACGTTCTGCTATAGAGGTGTCATCTACAGGATGTTTCTGAATAACGTTTAAAGTTCGTCACGTTGTAGAGGATGCGAAGACGAGTAAGATGACACAGTACACTTAGGGCCGTACAGGCTGATGGGAAGTACTAGTAAATTTACTCTTCGAGGGTCGCTATTTACGTATAAATAGCAACAAATCTTAGTAGCGACGTCAAAATATGCGTCAAGTGGGCCTAGCTAACAGTCCAGGGAGTTGCGGAGCTTAATCAATCGATGGTATCGCTACAACGAGATTCCGATTCGATGACTAGCCGGGGTCACTCGCAGGATCTCACATGTGGGACTTGTATGTGGTGATACCGAAGATAGATGGCATATCACAGGGAACTGCAGTTTCCTCTGTTCTTTCATGGCGGGCCAGCTCCATAATCACCTGTCACCCTTGTTAGAAGTTGTTGCTATTTCAATGCTATTTAATGCAGTTTACGACACTTAAAACCAAAAGTTGCGTGTGTGCCAATTTACGGGCCCTTCCCAGCCTCTGCGACCCGTAGTGTACTCTTTATCATTTACTCGTCTTCGCATTCCTTACAATGTGACGAAGAAGGTTATTCAGGGACATCCTATATACCTAATGATTAGAGATACAGGAATATAACAGCTAAAGTTGATTGTTGCGAGACTCCAACGTGCTGTGTGAAACACTGACATATTTGTTTGGCTCTCCTTTCAACAAACCTTCTTAAAGTGTGATTTGTCCCAAAACTCTTAACATGTGTCACAATCTGCACTGTCCAGTAATAATAGGATACTACAATTAATCGAAGGCAACATATGTTTACATTACACATTTTCGCGGATTTTCAAGGTCTCTATTAATAATGTTTTTCGATAAATTTTCCAGAAGTTCGGGACAGTGTTCACTATAATATTCCAATATCTTGACGCAAAATTGAATTGTGTTATAAACGAATTTGTATCATACGTGTGTTAAAAAATATTGCAAGAGATTTATTTCGAGTGTAACAAATTAGCACTTGTAAAATTTTCTTCATAAAGGATGATTGCGCACAAAATCTAAGACATTGTAAGCGATTCTGTGGTATGCTTGTCTGTTACTGACTATCGAAATAATTGCACAAAGCTGCAATTGAAAGGTGAAAAGTTAAGAATTCTTCGTATACCTGTGCGCCTAAACCCTGAATTTTATACTTTCTTTCTTTACCGAATTTTCTGAATAATTTTACATAAAGTTTTGTTTCTCTGGAACATAGCACAACTTTGTAAGAGGCGTTACTTCACACAAGAACATGAATAGCTATTTGCTATCAGATATCTATCAATGCCTCATAAAACAAGATAAAGACAAAGTTTCATTAATCGTGCAAGAAGTAGACAATACCTGGTAGTCCCTACTTGGTTTTGTACGCAGCGGTAAAACACTGAACTCGCGTTCCGGAGGATCCGCATTCGATTCCCTGCTACGGCCAACTTTATTTACATTTCCTTTGTTTTCCCGCAGAAGCTGCGGGCGAATGCTGAGATGGTTCATCAACAAAAGCTATAATGGGCAATTTTCTCCTCACCCCGAAATTTATTCCGGTCCTGTTTAAATTAAACTTATAGGTTTTTGCTTACATCATTTTACAGCGTATAATTTGTGGTGGCCTAACCCATAATGTTGCTTCTTTCAACGACAAAATAATGATAATAGTAATAAACAAAATTTATCACATATCGTTGAAATTTGTTATGTTTAACGATCATTGCAACGTTAGTTTATTGACATTATATTGCACTAACCTTGTTGTGTATTTTGTTTCAAATTGCAAAAAAAAATATATATATATTATGTATGTATATGTATGTATGTTTGTTTATGCCTCGCGTTTCTCAAGACTTATTGCTCGCAACACGCATGTTTGAGTCGGCCCCCCCCCCCAAGGGAATTTGATTAATTATGTAATTTTTTTGCGCGTGGTTAGATGCTACGTAAATATCGCCTATATTACTCTAGGTAATTTTTACTTGTATGTGTGTGTCCTGTTTTCGGTTACAATATGTGCTGAGAAGATTTTATAAGCAGTTCGGGATAAAGTGAGCACTCAAAAAAGCCCTACTAAAGTTATATTTTCAGCCAATTCGTATCTTTCCTCGCGTAACGGCTAACGACGAGAAATGTCTAACCTCTCTGGACACGTCACTTGATGTTTGCGCGCGTAAGATAAATTGTGAAGTCGGTAGGAACCTATTAATTGGAAATGTTTATTACTTATTTAAGATAAAATTATGTCGATATCGGGGTGCTTTTGTTTGAGTATGATTGTTGTAAACAGCAAAAATACACGGAACTATGCAACGCAATTTCGCTGCCAACGACACAAGCAGTAAGGCAATTACAATTAATGTTAATTTGTATGCATTAACGGCTATTGTTGTTTCCAACGGTTACTTTTTTAGTTCTCACTGTATTCCGTCCGACATACACCAATTATTTTCTACAGCAACACGTGTTTACGGAGAGAAACAAAATTAATTGTATATTTGAAACATAAACTTCCTGATTTGTAGCTGCATGGCGAATAACATCATCATTTGAAACCTTTTTAAATTAAGTACTCAGGTACCTAGCGTTTCTCCTAGCCCGGCAATATAACGTAAAGGTAGGTAGGCCAATATGTGGTTAGCCGTAAACTGAGAACTTTCGAAGACAATCTTGTCAAGGAAAACAATGTTACAAAATGATTTCTTTTGTAAGTCGTTATTATATTGGGGGTTCATAAGTTATTATTAGTTTGGGGGGTTTCACTCAGTTGGTAGCTACACTGTGGGTTTAGTTAGGTGTTATTTATGGTTAAAAGACTAAGAGACAGTTATGGTTAAACGCGCATTTACTATAGTACAATTGCAGGTACTCTGAATACAAAATAGGTTACAATATTATCTATTTATTAGGAGGGGAGCGCAATATTACTGATTATTAAGTTATTATATTAAGTTGAGAGTTGCTGCCACATAATTAGATCTGACGACCTTACCGAAAGTTGGATTGATGAGGAGACGGCATCGACGAACGAGCACGCACCCGCCGGGACTGGACCCCGAGCCCCGGCGGAGAACCGCACTGCTGTTGATCTGATGAGTGCTGGTGGACGACCGAGTAGGCCTCGGACGTTAACTTTTGAGTATAGTACACTCTATACACTTTTAGAATCACTTAGGTTTCTTCAGTTATGTTTAAAAAAAATTACCGCAAAATTATAAATAACTTCAAAGGAAAAATGCAACTAATGTTTAAGGAGTGCTCACTTTATCACGAACCAATTATAAGTCACTAGCGCAGAAGCTAGCAAGTTGCCTCGTCCTGTAGTTAGTTAACGGGCGGCTCTGAGAGCGTTGTTTGTTGAAACCGTCGCCTAGATAGGGTTGCAGGCGGCAGGACGGGGAGGGAGGGAGGGGTGGCCCGCTCGGACGAATAGTGTGACGGCGCGCAAGCAGATAACTGTACGATGTTGCCACATCAGCACGCGCAGAGAACGAAGCAAGGACACTTGCAGCTGCAGTCTTTACGGACGGTCCTTACCCCACTTGCGGAGCTGCGCTTGAACTCAGCTGCAGAGCTGACGAAACCAATCGCTCACCCGCTTGTTCCACAAAGTGTATGCGAAAAATTCATGAAATATCTACCACTTGGCCTACAGATTATGGAGATTCTTACAAAATTGTTAAATGTTTTACTCATTATTTATTTACCTGTTAAAAATTGTGACCTAAAGGCCTTTCTTTTTATTTTACTCGAAAACCTGCTGAAAATGGTCCGCTAAAAATAATATGCTGATATCTCGAATTTCGACAACATTGTATAGTTACCTCTCGAACCTGTATAAATATGAAAATTTAATATTCTATAAACGAAACTTTTCTGAGTGTAATATTAATGGACCTTAGATATGTTGCATAATATTTTAATACTGTTTCATGAACAGGTTACCAAGCCACAGATGAGCCTATTACTTAAAATACACAAATGTAGCAAGGTACTCGCAAGTCATGCAGCATAGGTACCATGACAAAAACAGGTGGTAAGAACAAAACAAAAAATAAAAATGAAAGGGACAAGTTTCTAGTCTGCCTTCCCAAGGAAAAATTGGCTTATAAGATTACCTTACTGTCTGTGTGTCTGTTTTTGTGGCTGGTTATGCCCCTCCCCACCACCAAATATATTTTGAACACATGGCACCAATTACAACCAAACTCTATAAAATAATAGGACCTGACTTTCATACTTTTCAAAAACGCTTTGCACTGCCTTTCAAAATGTTGGCCATTTGAATTGTTTGTGTGATACGGTATATATCTGTAACTATTCAGTGAATTCTAACCAAATTTGGTACGCTCAACGAACATGTAGGTTTTGATATTTTTTGATCATAGGTCTGCCATTTTGAAAGCTAGTACCACCTAATTCACTAAATAGTTTATGCTATATTTCAGAAAACGTTTAAACTAATATTATAAAATTTTGTAGTGTATAAGGGTAATGACAATTAGTCTTATACACATGTTAATTAAGAAGATTAGTCGTTGACTTTCTAAATGGTAGCCATTTCAAATACATTCAAATCTAATTGGGTAAGCTTGAAAAGGGCTTTCAATAAATATATATTCATTGTAAGTCCATTATTTTAAAAGATATTAAAAAGTGAACTAACAAATTATTTCTGCCATCTTTTCATAACCACTTGAAAAAATCTTGTAAAATTGTACACTTTATAAGTCTTATGACAACCAAACCTATAACCATGTTAATTTTGTATTATACATTGACATCCAAAATGGTGCACATGGAATATCTCAGGAACTAATAAGGGGATTCTAATCAAGTTTTATATGCTTATGGTACACACAATTTTCACTAAATTTAGAAACTTTCATTATAAATCCGCCATTTCAAAAGATAGCATCACTAAGAGTTGTTAGATATTTGATGCTATAGTAGTTCTAAAACCACTCAACCAATTCCTGTAAAATTATATTTTAATTTAGTGTTATGGCAATCAACATAAATATTACATTAATGTAGTGATTTTTGTTTCTGACTTTAAAAATGATGGCAAATTAAGTATTTTGGATTTAGGGTAATTTCTACGAAATTATTTGATCGATTTAAACTAAATTTGACTCTCTGCCAGTATATGTCCTTAGTCAATTATCAAGCATAAACAAGTCCACTAATATCCCTCGTTTATAAAGATAACACAAACTGGGAAAATTAATTTTTTATGGCTGCAAATACCTTCAACTTTTGTAAACAAAACAAAACCAGGTTTTTGATAATTTGTCTGTGCTGCATCTCCTATACATTTCTTCTAGTAATTCATTAAATTTAATTGTTTATAAATATGAAACAAACGGGCTTAAAAAGCGTATCGATAACTTCTTGTTAGCAAGTAGGCTTACGAGATCACCATTCTGTCTGTGTGTGTGTGTGTGTGTGTGAGTGTGCATGTTTGTTGGTGTGTGGGTCTGTGTGGCTGTCCGTCCGTTTGTGTGTGTGTGTGTGTGTGTCCCCTAAAAACTTTTGAACCAGTGGACCGAATTTCATCAAACTTTGTACACATATCGTTCTTTGTAATCTGATTTTACTTTTTAAATTTCATTTACTCCATGTTCATATTTACAAAATGGTGGTAATTTAACACTTTTCGATAAAGCCAGATATCTAAGGAACCAAAATTTATAATTTCATCAAACTTGATGCACATATACTACATACAAAGTTAACTTGACTCTTGTGCATTTCGTTCATCCTGTGTACATATTTTCAAAATGGCGACCATTTTAGTATAGTATCACATATATTGGTACATATTTTTCAGAATTTTACCAAACTTGGCACACATAATACTACATACAAAGGTGACAAAATATTGTGTACGCCGTTCATCTTGTCCTCATATTTTCAAAATCACGGCCATATTTATGTTTTTAGCATAGTAATATGTATCTTAGAATACATTTTTTCAGAAATTCTTTAAACTTGGTACACATGTACTACATACAAACCTGTCTAGACTTTTGTATATTTCGTTCATCCATCTGTATTATTTTGAAAATGACTTTTATTTTTATTTGTCTCTATGTTAGAATGATATCTCAGAAATAATTTTCCCTAATATATTAAACTGGTTGCTAGCATATTATTTAGCAAGCTGATTTATCTTTAGTATATATCGTGTATCATATGTCTAAATCTATATTATAATTAAATATTTCTAGATTATGTAAACGATTTTATCTTTCAGGGTTAATTTTCACCAACTTTGAGAAAATAAGGCTTATAAGATATACTGGTAACTTCTTGTTTTAGTTTGTTATATGTTATATTGTAATGCTATTGCAGCAATAAGATATATGTAACCAACTTAGTAGTAATACAATTTAAAAATTACAAATAAAAATGTCTGTTTTCACGACATCATACTATATGCACGGAAAGTCAGGTGCACCAAACACACACATATTTGAAACAAAATATATGTTAAATACATGTACCATATACACAGAAAACAGTGTCAATCGATCTTGGCAATCGTTAGACAAATAAATGTTTCGAATAAAATCATACACGTGCGCAAACCCATGCAGACCTAGTAATGCAATGATTACAATTATCTTACACTGTTCTTGCAAGCTCAGCAAATTTCAGAAGTAGGTTAAATATACACAAAGAACTTAATTTAAATATGTTTCCTTATAATATTCAGTAACGAAACGCAAAGAAAATGCACTCACTGTCAATGTGGAAGTCATTCCACTTTTTTTTTCTTTTCTTAGAAGCCTTGCTGCATATAAAAACTACAGTAAAGAAATCGAACGTCGAATTCTCTTGAAATAAGCACACAGAAATACAGAATCGTTTAAACTGGGACACCTTCAGTTATTCCAGTTAAATTATAAAAATGCACAAATCCATACAGAACTACTAATGCAATGATGACTGTACTTGCTATTTCACAAAATTTGAGAAGTATAATGACAAAATATACACAAAAGAACTAAATGTAAACATGTTTTCATATTATATTTAGTGATAAGTTTAATTAACATGATGCACACTGTCTATATGTGGAACTTATTCTGCTTCTTCATTTTTAAGATGCGCTGACTTCTGTACTACAGTTATCAATGCAAGTTCACGAATTGTATTCCGGACTGGGGAAATAAGTCATAGGTTCTGCGATTTCGGCCAACATGCAATACATATTAAATCGCTTCAAATTTTTAGAATCATTTCCTGCCTTCAAAATATTTCATTCCTTATTATTTTTTCTGTATGAAGACTTTCCAGTTCATCTGCCATCACTATAAAGTAGTAGAATTCGTGCTCAGTTATATTCAGCGCTCCTTGCATTTGATAAAAGCATTGGTGCGTCTTTTTAAGTGTTAATATATTGACGGATGTCATCACCAAAAATAAGTTCTTTTTCTGTCTAGCATTTTTCATTAGCCCTAGTGACTTATCAGGAGGAGCACATTTCACCTCAACCAGAGCATTTTCCTCTGTAACGAAACCATCTAGGCTTGCACCAAAATGACCACGTACGAAATTCACAAATATGTCACACCTGTCGACATTCAAAACTATGTCTGCTTCGAAGCTCTTAATAGCGATGTATTTGTTATGGACGCCATACTCCAAAGCAAGTGTTGCAATATTAGGTTTGTACAGAAGTCGCTTGACAAAACTACAACAACGCGTGGAATCTTCCCGCTGGCAAACCTCTCAATAATTACTTTATGTTAAACAACTTTGTCGACATCATGCCATTTTTCAATTTCTCTTTGTGCAACTGTCTGCACAGCAATTCGGTCTCATTCTTATACAGTAACTTGAAAAGATTCGACAAAATGCTTGCATGTTTGCTGTATGACCTCGGTATCTTCAGGTTCCAATACATTTTGTCCATAGTCTTCATCTGGAGGAGCTAACACTTTTATGTATTTCCGTTTGTTGCTTGCTTGGGTAGTCAAGTCTAGACGCCATTTGACTGCTTCACGGGGCTGTATTTTACGTTTGATCAGCATCTTGTGAGTCTGTCCTGAACTCCGACCAGTCATGGTCTTGAATGGGCTCAGTACTCGCGAATGACCACGCAAGAGTTGTAATCCAGCGACGTTAACAACTTCTTTGAAGTGATTCCCGTTGCGAAAAAAAATTGATACTATTTCCAGCATAAAATGTGACCAGGAGACTCATATAAAACTCAGCTGAATACGTAGTTTTATTTGTAATGAGTCGTGGAGCTTTTTCTACGAGACGATCAACAAAACCTTCAGACACTAATTAGTGAATGGATACGCTTCTAAGATTATATTCCTATTCCATTGCGGTTGATAGTTTATTAGAATCCCATTTTTGTAACATGTGTGTGGCCTTATACTAGAGTCAGTTGAGTCATTACTGTCACAAATACAGCAGTATTATTCCTAGCTCCAAGAAACAATAATTTACCTGCCTTCTCTCCGATTATCACGGCGTGAAACAAAGAAAGTTTAAAAGCCTTTCAATTTATAAATAGAAACAACTTTCATAATGACTAAAAAGTATGTATTAAATTCAACAAAAAAATTAAATTTTGGAATTATATAAAATTCAGACTTCATAAATATAAGAGGAAGGAAATAATATATTAAATAAATAAATAAATTATGTATAAACTTAATTCTTGTCTGGTCGGCAACCTGCAAACGAAGGGCTCCCTGTGCTTGCATTTTATGCTGTTGAAGTAGTCTGCAGTCTGTAACACAGTAAGTCGTCATACTTGCACAATCAGGTGATAGTGATTTTCGGGGCTGAATCACACTAACGTACCATTCAGTCAGAAAAAAAAACCAGCAGTTGAGTTGTTTGTGCAAATATAAGACGAAAATTCTTTGGTTTAGTTAATAAATGTTGTCGTTAAAGGGTATGGGAAGGTACGATGTCAAGCGGACGAATGGGATACTAAATCATCAATAAATTCTGAACTAGGCCTACTCATCAAAATTCGATGAGATATTTTTCCGAGTAAATATTTTATCAGCGGACGTTTATTTATATAGCATTGTGCGGTGGTATGCTTTACTTTCTAATAATAAATTAAAAACTGAGTTTTAAAATAATAAGATCTTGAAACTACAAAATCTACAAAAATGAAAACTTTAATTTTTATAATTTTAATATGATAATATCTAGGCCTCTATAATAACCGAATTAAAAAAATTCTCGCGTTTTGATTTTAAAATAATTTTACTATACGAAAATCTCTGCGCAAGAGGTTCACTGATGTTAAAATTATTTTCACTTGAAAACGCGAGTATTTTTTAAATTCGGTTGTTATAGAGGCCTATAGATATTATATTAAAAATTATAAAAATTACAGTTTTCCATTTTCGTAGATTTTGTGGTTTCAAGCTCTTATTTATATTTTTGTGGGTGCTCAAAATTCAAGCACGCAGTGTTAAATTATTGCCGAAATTAATATTTTCGATTTATTTCATTACGCACATTGATCATGGTGTAGTCAGTCGCATTAGAGTTGTTTTTCATGTGCAACAAATGTATAGTAATCAATGAGAATGATGTAAATAGCTGACATTGCCCTTACGGATTCAAGTAAAAAGAGAAAAAAATTTTACATGCGACTCACACAGGGAAATTCTGATATAGGTTTTCAACATTGTTAGATATTTTTATTTTGCATGTGACTGGAGAAATGGTACACAACTGAATGTTAGTTAGTCTTGTCTGTGTGACTATAATTGTTATTCCAGCAATTGGGCAAGGCAGTACGCAGTGTTTGACAACATGTTCCAGTTCGTGGACTGTACGTAAGTTAACTTACCACAGCAGAAGCAGCACTGTGAGACGATCACGTCTCTTGTTTTCAAAGTTTCCTGCCTACCCGACCGCAGTTAAATGGACATACTACGCACTTACCTTAGTTGAAGACGTCGACAAACTTTTCTTGTGTTGCTGCTGCAACACAAAACACGCACGAAGAAATACGCTGTGATACCTCAACTGTGGTTAAGCTGCTAAAATTGGCTCAAATTGAGTATT
>PNEQ01118596.1:0-19870 GCA_003012365.1 Medauroidea extradentata
GGAATGACAGAGCATGAGCCATGGCTGGCCATGGTCGATTCATCAGACCTGAGCAGGGGTGGGGACCAGAGGGAATGACAGAGCAAGAGTATAAAATTCTAGAGAAGGGGGTGTTGGTCTGGGGAGCCATGGAATGACAGAGCATGAGCCATGGCTGGCCATGGTCGATTCATCAGACCTGAGCAGGGGGGAGGGGGTTGGGGAGCCAAAGCAGGGGAGTTGGTCTGGGGAGTCGGAGAATGACAGAGCATGAGCTGGAGAGATGGAATGATAGAGCACGAGTAGAAAATTCGAGGGGAGCCAAAGCAGGCGAGTTGGTCTGGGGAGCCGTGGAATGATAGAGTATAAAATTCTAGAGCAGGGGGTGTTGGTCTGGGAGCCATGGAATGACAGAGTAGAAAATTCTAGAAAAAGTGATGCAATCCAAGATGGCGACCGGAAGTAGATGACGACCGGAAGTGATGCAATCCAATATGGCGACTGCAAAAGTTCAAGGTCATCCAAGATGGCGGACGGGATCCAAGATGGCCGCCGTGTGTCCCCCGGTCCCCCTCCCCCCACCCCTGCGCTCGGATCGGCTATTTCCATCTACTGACGTACTATTGCCAACCGACAAAAGTGTGTACAGTCGGCATCATAGGAAACAACAACGTCGTATATATTAAAACAATATTGCGTGAAAATTTCGTACGTGTTATCGACTTAGGGAAACAAATATTATATAAAAACTTATTGACATCATGTGCAATTACTGTATATTTTAAAATGTAATAGTAATTGTCAAGTCATGACTAACAATTGTATTCAAGTATTCCGGTATTAACGTAACGAAAATTTGGTACTACGTGCAGAAAAAAAGTTGTCAACAAAATGAGTGATTAAACTTACTTAAAGTCCTCTTGGATTATTTTGTATTTCGTTTTGGAAAAATTACTTTTTATAAATCACCAACAATCTGTCGATAATTCATGACACATATTGTTCTTTTTATATAACAGATTGGAATGCAAGATTTTTATTTTTGCCTTAAAAACATTACCACAGTTTGTTCAGTAATGAAGACATATATCCACGTTTCGAAAACAATGCAAGACATTTTCACTGTTCACGTCCAGCATCACATAACCTAATCCGCAAGCGACGTAAATTTAAACCGACACGAGGATGGAACAAAATAGAACAAGGAACTTTGGTTTGGACCACACGGCCGTGGTTCGGACGAACAAAAAAAAAACATTCGCAGTAACCACAACATTGACGCGTTAACATACAAAAATTCTTTGAAAAAATAAAAAATTATATCTGATTGTAATATTTTTGGCTTATTTATACTGTGGTAATTATTACTGAACTAAACTTTTGGTACTTTCAGAGTATCGTACATCTCTAAATTCTGGCAAGTGTACCAAGAAACTCGTACGTTTAACAGTGCGTCAGTCGTTAAACAACTCGTGAACCAACTGTACGGACATATCGTCCGCTAACCATAATTATAGTAATAAACATATAGCGTCGTAGATTGTGTTTGCAACGTCTGTATATTTTAGATATTTGTTAATAAAACTCGCTCATTAAGTGATGGAGTGGTAAATTTATGTGTACACGACAGATAACAAAGATCTATTTCTTATGCAAGATCACAGTGCACGACGGTGTGCAGCCAATTGACATGTTTGTTTATAATTTGCTTTGTTTATCCTAAAACTCAACTAAGAGTGATCGGAGAATAATAGTGTTCAGCTTCACGAAAAAAGATCGTTTACTGGCCAAACTATTGCTTTTGGACATATAGTTTATTGTGAAAAATGTTTTTACAGACATAAGTAGTCCTACGTATTTTTTTTGTTAGGTTAGGTTGGTTTAAATTGTATTAGGTTATGTTAGTAAGTTGTGTTAGGTTATGTTAAAGTTAAATTAAGTTACAAACACTAAATTTGGTTTTCTAACCTAAATTAGGCAACCTACCAAAAATTTTATGTAAGGAAAGACATTAGAAGTAGTCCTACATAAATTTTTTTTACCTGACCTAGCAATCTAACTTAACCTAACCTAACAAAACTTTTTTTTTTTCGTAGCACTACTTATAACGTCCGTAAAATAATGGTGTTGGCTTTAGGTACGTCATTTGTAAAACAGGTTTTTTTCGTGACGAAAGGGAGTAATGTACGTGATGGATTCACAGAAAATACATAATTTGAAAATTGATAGTACATATTTTTTTCCCTTTAATATGTAAAAAATTTGCAAGGGCCATGGAAGTGTTACAAAAATATGGGCACTACTTATTTGGTGCTTTTACTCCCAATTTTTGCATTGGTTTGCAATTAAAAGGGGCCTTACAATTATTGGCAAACTTTGTTCCAATGTTGACATTCTAATAGTTAGTGTTGGCAAAACCTTAGGTTCACGGGAGCCTTACATTAGAGAAACTATAGTACATTTCTTGACCTTTCTGTAGTTTATTTATTTGATCTCTCTAGTTCTCCGAGGTTAGAAATTTTCTTGTCAATTTGGTACATTGAGATTGACGTGAAATTTTAAGCCATTTTAGTCTTGCAACATGATTTCACTGTATTTGTCAAATTTTCCTAAAGTAGTTTATTTTGACCGTGGAAGACACTAATGTGCAAGATTAAAAATTGGATTAACTTTTTGCAGGAATGTCTATTTTTGATGAACAGTCAAAATTTGCAGTCGTTTGTGAGAAGGCAGTGTTGTTGGAACCAAAGAGTGCCATAGAAGGATTTTTCCTAGTTTTTCTAGTATACTATGTTTATGGCTTTTCATATCCTGAGAAGATCAACAGTACATTGGAATGTATGCAGAGTTTCGTATAAACATTTCATTTATTTATGCTTGATATTATTCTCTGTGAAACGTTAAAACGTACCATGTGTCCTGTATTAGTGCCAGACACTTTAGGATGCGATTCCTTATAAAATATAAAGTAGAAAATGTACGAGACACTTAAAACCTAAAATGGTTATTAATGGAACACTTCACAATTGTTTAAAACATTATAGTTTTTAAAAATAATTAAAATGTAGTTAAATTACTACTCTGTGGGAAACTTTTTAAACTAATAAGTACATCACCTGTGGACAAATCACCATTGAAACTTGTTCCCTTCGCTAAATAATAGAGGTACCCCACTCTTACTGCTTAGATTTTTCTGCGGAGGTGTTGTGCATATTTAATGTTCTCTTTATGGGTTTTTTTTGGAAGAAACATTTAAACAAATTGGGCCTAGTCAGTGGTGAAGTCTACACCTGAAATGCCCCAGAGGTGATGTGTACTGAGGATAGGTGTGTCAAATTGCATTGAAGTAAGCTTCTTGAGGTTTACTTGACTGTAGTTAGTAATACCTATATGCACTTTTTTTCTTAGTGCACAATACTTATATAAGCGTGTATTTTTGTGTAAACAGTGAATTTTAGGCACTAGCAACAAGAGAATATTTTATATTTTTTGGATAAACTGTGAAGACAACATTTAATGTTCACTAAACCTGGTGGCAGAATAATTTTGTGGTGTACCAACCTCTTATTATTTCATGGAGGGGAGAAGTTTGAATGATGGTTTCTTCACAGGTTGCCAATCTCAATAATTTAGACATTTCTCACAGAATAGTAATTTAACTTTACTTTGTTTCCAATTCGCTCAAACCTCGCACGTACAACACCTGGTTCATGTGAACACTGCTGGTACAGCCATATTAAGAACATTAAAAATTTTTTTTAAAATCTTTCAATAATGGAAACAAAAGGCATGAAATCTACACAGTACAGTTGCGAGTCTGCAGTAAATAAGAATACAGAGAGTGTACTATTTGTTACATTACAATGTGGAATTATTACAAATGTAGTGCAATTTTATTTATACTTACTGTCAGTAACCCTTCAAATTGGGCGGATAGCTCTGTCGCGCAGCTCGGGTAGATGGCGTCTGTACAATTGTGGCCAGGCCTTTGTGAATATTTTATTCGGAGCAAATTGTGTTTTAGTCCTTCACAAAGGAACTCCACACTACCTATTTGTAAACTTCGAGTTCCGGCATACCTGCAGTGACCACAATAATGCCTATATATAAAACAAACTTATGAACTGAACATAAGTTGCTTATAGGCCTAATGAGTAACAACAAATAACGAATGGGACGTCATTTGCTATGGCCTTCAACTGTTTTGCATGGCAGCACATGTTTTTGGGGATCTGAAATAAATGTGTTTATTAGCACATTTCTCGTGTTGTACAGATGCAAATGAAGAAAGTGGTATTCATAGATACTCATTAAATGTTTTTTTTTTGTGTAAAAAACTTAAAATATCCTTTTTTTCAAACCCAATTTTCAAGTGCTACTAACTCAATTTTTGTAAGGAATCACCTCCAGAAGTGTCAACCACTGATTGAACCCTTATGTAATTTTCTTTATGCATGAATAACTGCTATATATTACAGGTAAGAAAACTTATGTTGGTTTAGCAGACTTGGGATTAGCGATTTAATATATTACGTAATACTACCTATAATTAATACGTAGTTTAAAATTTGTAACTTTTTAACTTACAGTCAAACAACGTTACTACAGGATGTCCACCCACAGGGAAAACCTGGAAAACAGGGAAAAGTCAAGGAATTTCATGTGACAGGGAAAAGTCAGGGAATTTTCAATTGGGTCAGGGAAAAACGATAAAACATAGCCAGTTGTAATATTTTTGCACAATTAAATACTTTTAAAATGTAATTTCGAAGAATGGTAATGTGATTTTAATAGATGGTTAGCAACTCTTTCTGGTTTTTATACATAATGTTAAGGTAAGGTTGGTTTAATTATTTCTGATTAAATTCACTGCTGGGGAAACTTAATTTTACTTTTCAGATGTGCGGGTGAAATTTTTTTTCTTTCTTTCAAAAATTTGGCTGTCACCTTTATGATCTATGATTCTAATGCATGTGCCTGTCTCCAGTTCTTTTAATGCTGTTACATGTACTTATTTATTATTGCAAATGCACTTAATTTGTATTAATGTAAAAATAAGGTATTAAAGATCTTAATTGTATCAAGACGTTTAGGTGGATCTTAAACCTGTACCATGTGTTATCTAAGAAAATATGATGATACATGATGTAATAAACAGTCACACACTTGTATTACATCAAGCACTGTTTGCAATTGTCAATTAGACAGATTTTAATGTTTTGAACTACAAATTTGTGAAATTGTAAAGTTTTATTTAGTTATACATTGTATATTTAATGTTTTTAAAATATTTGATTGAAAACATAGGAAATATCCTTTAATAAATTTCATGAATAAAACCTGTGTGCAGTTTACCCTAAAATAAAATCTTTTTGAGATAGTTGTCAAATTCACTCTAAAAAAAATTTGGCAAGTATGAAATCGTGTTTTGGCTTGCGTGTTCACATTGTAGCTTTTGCATACTATATTTTAAATGATCAAATATGTATCCCAATTATTAAAAATACAATTTCATCATTTTAAAGGCGCCGCCTACTTGCCACACAGACATGCATAGCATAGCTTCAGAAATCCGGCCTTTATTCGGAAACTATTCCATGTGCGGCAGTGGGCTCTGGCTACGAATAGCATTTAAAAAACTACACATGCGACTATTCCAGTTTTGCACACCATTTACAATTTTTGGGGGTGAAATGGCTAAGAGTATTCACATTGGTTTTTAGGCTAGAAAATGTGTGTTCCAGGAAGTGAGAGTAAAATAGTTAAATTAAGCAAGCCTTTGTCTTAACGGGCAGCAGAGTAAAATTATGTTGAAAATCTCATGTTATCAGCAGGATGACCAAAAAGACTGCACAGTGTGTGTGTGCCTCACACACACACACACACACACACACACACACATATATATATATATATATATATATATATATATATATATATTCAATGCTAGTAGGTGGCACCCTTAAACTGAAGTTTATTTAAATGACCAATTTTTTGTTTTACATTTAAAATTATTGTTAATAAACATCACAGTAGCAATTTTCTTACAAAATCAACCTATGAAGCCACAGTTAATTTGTTAAAACTGTACACACAATTTAATTGACTTAAAACTTAATTCATAGTTTACATGCTTCAGGGAAACTGCACTATCCCAGTTCACACGAGGTGACAACACATTTTGTTTAAAATTTATTCTATGGTTCATTTAAATTGGCAGGTCATTAAGTGCTACCTGTTTCATGTTTACATTACTACTGCATATCGTAGAGTTAGTGGCAAGCTACATAAAATGCCCAATTGGAAGTAAGGAATGCTGGATGATTTTTAGGGATGCATTTACGTGCATAAGAGTTAATAAGAAAATGTCATTTTCATGCTGTGATTTTCAAGTACTTTACCACTACAAGTTAGTGGTAAACTTAACATTTTTATGTTAATGCTTTTAGTTACAGAATTGAACTAAAAAAAAAATTGTACATGCTGATTGTAAAAATATTCCCAGAGTGCAGTGCCACATCCCTGCTTCCTTTCCTTGATAAAAAAATTATGGCTCTACCTGTGCAAAATTATTACAGCAGCAATACAAACCTGCAGCATAGCTGCCAACTTGTACTATTTTCCCGTACAATGTACGATTTTGTGCTTATTGTACGATTGTATGGCGGCCTGGGCTATTTGTACAATTTTTTTGGATTATATTAATTTTGGTTTGAACTCAGAGCTTTCCTGTTTTTTTCCAGTTTGGTTATCATATAACAAGAATATCCGTACCTAAATCGCACAATATTCGGTACCGTACTTGTAGTATGTAGATTGTACTCAACTGATATACGTGCTGTGGGTAGTTAATACAGGAAGCTAATAATACAGTAGTTTCGGGAACACGCGTACTCTATTTATATAGCCATTCGCCCATATTTCAGTACAAAATATCGCATCAGAGGAACATATCCCGAACTTTGCCGAACATAACCGATCAATAGTCTGTTATTGCTTGCCCAGCTAAAGCCAGCTATGACATGTGTGAACATAATTCATTGGACTGTTTTAAACTAAAATGTCTTGCAAGTTGATCGTTTTGGTCTCTGTTTTTGTGTATTCAGTGCTCATGAACACTAGAAATTTATGCATAGTAAAAGAAGCTACCATTAAAGTCGTTCCTTTCCTGGCAAGTACGATGTGATATGTTTGTTTACCTAGGAGCGGTGTTTTGTAACCTGTTTTTGGTCGTGCTAATTTATCATTTTTATTTTGAAGGTGTATTTCAGTGCAGGTACTTGCTGTATAGTCTGTCACGTATTTAGTATTAATAAAACGTAGGAATAAGACTACTTTCAAATCTTGGGAATGTAACCTCAGATTTTACAAACACTTTTATACAATCAACAAATCATGCGTATATTTAGAACTGTTTAAAATTACAGGTAGTATATTGTGTTAAATAATGTATAAGAGAGGAAATATTCTCAACTCTGTATGTTAATTGATGCACAATTTATCTTTCAATTCCACAGTATTTGCAGAGTAGTGGTTAAAAGATCAAAGTGTGAGTTAATTGGATAGTTTGCACACTACAAGAGTTAACCAATTTGTGGATTTATGAAGCTGTGAAAGAGAACTGGTGAACTGTGTTACCAGAAATCTTATAATGTCTTTGAGTATTCAAGTCGGTTTCTGTGTATAAACATGTATAAAAATCAAAACTACTAACACCTAGGCGTCTGTCAATTTCTTGTAGATAGTAAACTAATGAGCAGTTTTTCGTACTACAGGATACAGTAAAATACTCTTAATAAATGCCCAGTTAAGTTTGTTTTATGATAGGGAATCTATATAATATTAGCCATGAACACAACCCATGAATAGTACACAAAATGTTCAGCTTATAGTTTTAATATATGGTGAATTATTAAGTATGTTCTGAATATACAGTGGAACCCCTGAATTACACCCCCTGATTCTAAACTTTCCTGCCATTTACACTGTTTGTATTTGATCCCATTTAATGATTTTACATTATAACCTTCCCTCAGATTACACGTTCCTGCATTTTACACTATTTTTTACTGGTCCCTTGAGAAGTGTAATTCAGGGATTTTATTGTATTGCAGACAACACTGCATTGATATGTATACAGTGTAATATTTTTTTTTTTGTAATCATAAAATAGTGGTACTGTTCGATGGCAGTTAACACATATACCATATGTGAAATCCAGCAACTATTTATGGATAATTGTAATAATTTAAAAAATTGTACTATTTTCGAATCCTATAGGTTGGCAGGTATGCAATGCCACGAGACTGGGGGTTTTTCTTGGTTAAAAATGGTTTTATGCTGTTATTTTTTCCTGGAAGACCAGTATCTGTTAATTAAAAGTGACAACTCAATTTCGTAAATTTCTGCCAATTTTTAGTGCACATACTGCTGCTAGAAAGGATTTTGATTAACTTTTACACATGGAATTAGTAGTATATTTTTAATATTTTGCCCTACTGACAACTTTTGGGGTTGTTGCTGATATACCTGTGTATTAATAAGTAGTTACATTATAATGATGTATTATTTTTGTTTCAGGATGTTTTTTGATATCAATCCTGCAGATGGTCACAAGCGTGGTATAAATGGAAAAAGGAAGCGGTACAAGTTTGATGCGAAGCTGAAAAGATTTAATGATGAACTCTTGCCATATTTGTAAATGACAGTTTGTAGTTTGTATATAGGTCATGTTTGTATATAGGACATGTTTGTATATATGTCATGTTTGTATATATGTCATGTTTGTATATATGGCATGTTTGTATATATGTCATGTTATGTCATGTTTGTATATATGTCAAGAATTTTTACATTAACAGATTCTAGCAACAAAATAAAAGTAGTATTATGTCTTATACTTAGCCCTCAAAATTTTACGTATTACTCATATTTTTTTTTTTTTTGTTTGCAAAACAGTCTGGTTTGCCTTACATCAGTGTCTTGCATATAACTAAATGTAGGGTCCCTAAAACTATGCAGCTTTCAAAATAAACTTTCCATTAACCTTCTTCCAGCTTTAGCTGTAATATATTGCATATACCATATTTCATCACATAATCATCACATTTGATTTTTCGAGTAAGAAATCTGGTAACAAAGTCAAGTCTTGCATAATTGTAATATAATAGACTATACTATAGCCAGTAACAGTATATTCAGCTAAAAACTTGAGCAATGGTATTGGGAAATAAAAAATAACATGCGTTATCTGAGACGTTGGTAAAACAAAAATAAACATTGCAGTGGTAAAAATATTGGTTGCTGTAATGTGAAACCTACCAGTTTTAATTTCAGGTCACTGTTTGAATTATTTTTACAGTACTACTCTTCAGATATAATTAGTATAAAATAAAAATGGTTGAGCCAAGTTAAACCCAAATAATTACTTCACCGAAGGTTTTTCTGATAACCGAAGGTGCTAACTAAAATTTTATTAATTTAAGATTTTTACTGAGGCAGTAAATGAGCTATTGGAATAATTGTTTCTGCCAAGTAAGAAAAATTGTAGTATGCACAAAATTAACTTGCTAAGTTATACCAGGCGCATCTTCAAGATCTCTAGTACAAATTTGGTGTTTGTTTCAGATGGCAATATTTATGCAACAAATAGTTACTAATGTTACATCAAGTGGGTAAGGGAAAAATATTACCATTCTGATTTTCCTTGAATAATAGTAGCACCAACTTTTTTTTACATTAAGCCTGCCATAAAGTTTGCAAGGATTCTACAGGCAGTAGGTATAGCATCATTTTCACTAAGAAGTACGTCTTATCTAAAATCTCTGATATAGCCAAATATGTTTTGGTAACATGTTCTTCTGTAACGACTTATTGGCATGTTGTTTGTTTATGGTGTACGAGTTTGCATGTGGACTTAATTGAAATGAGTATTTTAAAATGCTGCAAACGTTTATGGACATCATGCATATGTATACAATACAGTGATGCACAGAATGTAACCTTTGGAAAACTTTTTGCTGTACTTGAAACTGTTGGTGCCCATGTAGCTTTTAAGTGTTGCACAAATATCGGTCACATTTAGTATGAAAATGAAAAGATTGAATTTGGTTTGTTGTAACTTTGATGTGCAACTGGCATTGTACTAATGAGGATAGAAGAATTTTGGATAACTGAAAAGTTTTATACAGCGTTTGAGAAATGTATGGTGTTTATCAGTGTTATTTTGTCCCCATGGAATTCAGCCAACTGCGCTCGCTGGCATGCTGTTAATTACCTAAACCTTTTTTTACTGAATGACAAACTCTTCAGGCATAATTACTGCTGTCCTCTCTCATTCTTTACATTATTATGTTTTAACTTATTCTGGGGGGGGGGGGAAATTCACTTATTGTGGAGCATGTAGCGGTAGCATCTGTATTTTTTTTATATAACCTTAACTTGTAAGTGTTGATGATATGGTGGATTTTTTTGGGAATGTTGTAATATTCAAATTATGAAAGTGATTGATAATACATTTTTGCTGATGTATCTTACAGGCTTGAAATCAATAGTTGTGTGCTTTATGCTAAGTGTAAAATTTATATTATTGTATGTAACACTGGAGTTCCAAATCAAGTTTTAGCCAAAGATTGATTTTGGACTGTAAATATGTTACAGAAAACTGTATGGTACAAGTTCTTGAGACCAGTAAGAATTTGTGTACAGTAACTTTTAATCTGGTATATACTTATTGCAATATATATATATATATATATATATATATATATATATAATGTATTTTATGCAAGTATGAAATATGTGTTCGAAATTGAAAGTTCTTCCTAAAGAAGTTGCTAGAATTTCAGTAATCAGTGTTGTATAAAGATTGTATGATTAGTTTACCCATTTATAGTACATGAAAAATACAAAAAATATGTTTCAAGTCTCATGTTTTATTTTTTTACCCAATTCATTACAAGCCTGTTTAATGTAAGCAACTTTGGAATGATCTCATATCTAAAAAAACAACTTTAGTAAATTGTAGTTCATTTTTACTCTCATATAATACCATATTTTTTGACGACAGAACTGTCCAGAACTTTCAAGGGCACTTGTACACTTATTTTGGATGCTGTGTCTTTGTTATTTTTCATTTGATATCTCACACGTGTGGCTAGCACAGCCACAGAAATTCTAACCACTATTTGAATGCACTTAGTTGCAGTGTTGGATAGTTTTACATTTGTTTCAGTTCATTATTCATAACATTATTTAAAATATTGTGACACACCGAGTACAAAATCTGCAATGGTGTGCTTGTTGCGTAAAAGATAAAAAATTGTGTCTCTACCAATGTATGTTCCTGATCTTGCCATGATCTACAGTCATTTTTAAACATCTGTCGGCAGTCTCCGTAACAAAACAACTATTACTATTATTTGCTGCTGTCAGAACATTGTCAATGGAGCTCCAATATGTAGCACAATCAATATTGTACAAATATAAGTTATGTATGAATGCCACTAATTTATTAAAGCACAGTTAACATGATTGTGCAATGTTGGTTAATGTAAGTTTTGATTAAAGAAAATTAGCAACAAAGCAAATGTTTTTGTCATCGTACAAACGGCTAAAGCTACAGTATGTGCAGGACTGAATCCTGTGTGTGGAAATTTACAATTTTAACAAATTAAAATTTTTTTTTACTTTAAAACCACCTTGTCAAGCTGTAAAATATAGTGGTGTTGACAAAAAAAATTTCATTGAGAAATATAGGTGATGTAACCCTCTTAAATTTTTCAGACTTCAGTTAATTTAATACACTTGCAAAAATGAACATTTGATTCATGTAAAGGCCGATCATGCAAAAAACAGTCTGTTAGATTTGCTGTTATCAAGTATTAGTTTCAAATTTTATAAACATGCTGTTGTCCTATATATATACACAAAAATATATTACGTCAGAAATTCTGAATAACACATTGTGAACTCAGTAAACCTCCTTATTTGCGCCTCCCTAAGTTGCAATTTCCTGCTTTTTTTCAACATATTGTCTTAGTCCTTTTAGAAAGTGTAAATACTGCGTTTAACTGCGTGTACTTCATTTCTCAAACAAAATATGGTTATAAGATATTCATGTAAATAAATTTGTGACTGCATTTCTCATGATAATGGGATAGTCAATCTCACAGTTTTTTTCCTTATCATATGTATAAAAATTTTGAGCACATTTGTCAGGTAACATTTTACAATAATTAATGGAACTAACCATATCTAGTTACTGATTTTTCCATTATGTTTGTCAGGTAACTTTCTCTTTCGTGTAATGGATTGTTGCATTACATGTTACTGATTTTTTCATTACATACGTCAGGAAATTTTCCCCAATATGTAAGGGAATGTTACATTACATACTACTGATTTTTCCATTACATTTGTCAGGTAATTTTCCGCAATTTTTAAGGGAATTTAACATTACATGTCAACTGAATTTTCCATTACATTTGTTAGGTATTTTTACCAGAAATTGTAACAGAATGTTTTATTACATGTTACTAAATTTTCCATTACTTTTGTCAGGTATTTTTAAGGGAATGTTACGTTACATGTTGCAGAGTTTTCCGTTACATTTGTCAGGTATTTTTTCCACAATATGTAAGGGAATGTTACATTACATGTTACTGAATTTTCCATTACTTTTGTCAGGATTTTTAAGGGAATGTTACATTACATTTTACTGATTTTTTCCATTACATTTGTCAGGTATTTTTCCCCCAATATGTAAGGGAATGTTACATTACATGTTACTGAATTTTCCATTACTTTTGTCAGGTATTTTTAAGGGAATGTTACATTACATTTTACTGATTTTTTCCATTACATTTGTCAGGTATTTTTCCCCCAATATGTAAGGGAATGTTACATTACATGTTACTGAGTTTTCCATTACTTTTGTCAGGTATTTTTAAGGGAATGTTACATTACATTTTACTGATTTTTTCCATTACATTTGTCAGGTATTTTTCCCCCAATATGTAAGGGAATGTTACATAACATGTTACTGAATTTTCCATTACTTTTGTCAGGTATTTTAAAAGGGGATGTTCATTACATGTTACTGATTTTTCCATTACATTTGTCGGGTAATTTTTCCCTAAATTTTAACAGAATTCTCCATTATATGCAACTGATTTTTCCATTACATATATGGAGTAAATTTCCATTATGCGTAACTGTAATTTGCTTCTGTAACATGTAACGGAATTTTACTTCATTTTTTTTTTTTTTTTTTTCAGTGTTCTTCAATGCATGCCTGCTCCATAACTAGGATTGTCAATGTCCTCTTCCATTTCACTTTCAAGCTTCCTTTTGGCATTCCTCCTAGCCCGTCTGATCTTTTGGTGCAAATTTTTCACTCTCATTTCAGCTTGCCTAAGTCTTTCTAAGGGAATTTGTAGCATTGCATTAGTAGTGCGAGATCCAATACTCAACCCCAGTTTTTCCAATACCTTACACTTTGTAATATTCCCTTGATTGAATGATGCTACCGCATCATAAACACCAAAATGAAGGGTCTTTATTTACACGAACACAGTTTTGGGCAACCTGTTCCATATGACGCTATTCACACATTCATTTGGATTCTGCGTACGACCATGAAGACACTTTTTCAGGAGATTTATCTCCGACAGATCCCGAAAAATTGGTTTTATTTCTTCCATGATGGCAAATGGTAAACTGTGAGGATGGTTATAAGTTTCTCCTGTAATTTCCCATCTGTTATATTTACACCATGATTTTTCTCCTTTTGGACACAAAGCATGTTGCGGATTATCATTAGTTGATGAAATGTGCCCAGACAGCTGTCCTCATTTTCTCCACACAATCAGTATTCTGTCTGATGGCAAGTCCATAATAATTCTGGATAATATCAATGGTGGAGTCTGTCAGTCTGTTTTTACCATCTAGTGTTCTTCCATCACTCAACATTTTTCCTTTCATGCTTGCTTTCAGTCGTCTCAGTCTTGAACCCATTCGCTTTTGGACATGCCCAACACATTCCAGTTTTGTAATATGTACACAATCTCTATATGGTTTCATTTCTTCAATTGCCTTGAAAGCTTTTAAGTCACCGTCCCCTAAATAGCGCACATATCTTGTATTATACAGTGACAATGAACGCTCAAAAATTTATTTCACTCCAGCAACCTCCATACCACCACTAGACCCACTGTAGTTTGATGAACAACTCCTTTCGTGTTGATTTCTCGATAATCCTTTGCATTTACAGTGTTTAGACATGACTGCAACATCGATTACCTTTCCAATTTCTACACATGTGGCTGAAACTATACCATTTAGTGACGTATGTCCCTGTTTCTGCCAGGAGCCATCAAATGCCACAGTTATGTCATGATCCTTGTTGTTTTCTTCAACAGCTTCTTCAACAGCCTCCTTCATACTTTTCATAGCAACATCCTCCACAGCAGAACCCACCACATTTACATATCGATCACATTTTGATGGTGGACTTGGTACATTCATTACACCACACAACATGGCACCAGCAGCTCTTCCCTCGCCAATTATACGAAGTCCATAAACTAACCTAATATTTGCATTATAATATTTACTTGAAATTTTCTTCTTGTCATGGTTTCTTAGATTTATACTAGAAGATCTGGTAAATGTTGTGTTGTAATTACAATGTTTACAAGATATCTCTAACTCAGCAGCCAGGCCTATATGTTTGTTTACATTCAGACATATGCCATTTTTAGTACTCTGCTTGCATAAAACAGTATTCTGAAGTACCTCCGACAGTATAGAAATATCAATCACCTCAAACATTTCACTTCCTGTATAAATTTTGTGGTAATTTTCTTTCACTTCACCAAGTTTTTTTTACAAGAGTTTTCCAGAACTTGAAGCATAGAACTGGAACTGTCTCCTTTTAGGATATGTTGGTGTATACTAGAAGAAGAACTTGATAACAGTTTCGCAACTTGTTTGTCACTCATTTTCGCTTTCTTTTTCCAATTCACACGTTTATTTAATATCTTATTAGAAAACATCGCCATGTTGGGTCAGCAGAAAAAAAAACACGACAAGAAAACAGGTTTGAAGAAAAGTATGCCTAAACCACCATGACCACCACACAGCACACTGCTGCCAATATATGATAAAAACTTCCCCACTACCATAAATTTACCTGCCCACTGATAGGAGAATATTCATTTACATTTCCTTGCTAGTTTATCTACCAACCATACCATAAAAAAGGAAAAATTCAAAGGATTGGTTTGCCCACACTGTTACATGTATATAATTGACCTTCATTGTTTGATGCAAAATAAGGAAAAAAAAAATTTATAGTAAGACTAAAATCAAACTTGATACGCCAATGGAAAGAGAAATGTATAAAGATTCATATTTAAGTAATAAAATAAGAAAAATCAAATTTTTGATGAGTTGGATAAATAAATAAAATAAAACATTTCTAATTTTTTGATCGATCTGCTTTATTTTACAAAAAAATTAAATAAAATTATTTTTTGTAGGAGCACAATCAAAATTGATACAAGAATGGAAAGAGGAACCTCAGAGACCTAGATAAGAAAGTAAAATAAAAAGAAATTTGAGTTAGAATAGTATAATGTAATAAAAAATTACACTTTTTTTATAAATTTGGTGTAGTGATGAACCTGCAGTGTTAAAAAAAAATAAAACTATTTGTAGTAGGTGCACAATAAAAATTGATACACCACTGGAAAAAGGAATGTTTAAAGATTTAGATAAAAAAATATAAAAAAATAATTTTTTTTATAATTTTGGGGCTCCGTACCCACTAAGTGGGACGGACTGAAGACATTCGGAATTCAGACCGTCTGACCTTCCACGTAACCTACTACCGCAACTAACAAAATAACCACCCTCATACCAGTACTTGCTGCAACTATCAAACTACACCTCAATATCGCTTTACTAACTTCACAAAATTTTGCAAGCTATTGTGACTAGGGGTTCCAGCGTTTTTATTTTTCCTCGCTAGTTGGCCAGTCATAGTGTCTATGAGCAATGATCAAATATAGGTCGATTTGACTGCCGACATTGTGTTTGAAATTATTATTTTTTTTTGCGTTCTCTTGCCGTGTAACCGCTGATTTAGTCTATTTCAACGTTTCTAATAATTTTTAGGTCATTTCTGCTGTTTTCATCGTCTCCAAATTCTTCACCAGCCACTCATATGATTAGTATGGGAGAGCATGTATCTCCAGAAAGGGGAGTCGTTAGGACGACTGAGGACAGAAGAAGAATACGAAAGGTTGGTTAGGTGTACAAGGTGATGAATGGTAAGGACGGGTGAAGAAGGTTGCTCTACAAGCTAACTAAGGGAGCATTCAAGAGGAAAGGAACTAACAGTCAAAAGTTTCGGAGAGTGTGGAGTAGAATGGAGAGGGGTCGACACAGTACTGGATATAGAACATTTTGAAAGAGGGACAAAACAGGTTGTTTACGAAATAATATCCCCCCAACCTAAATACGTTTTCCCGAATTTTACAGTAAGACAAGTAAAATATTTGGTAGAAAATAGCTACTACTGCTGTAATATTAATTGGTTTTTAGTAATTTAGAAATTGAATTTTTTGCTATGTTGTATCCTTGAATTAAACTCGTCTTTTACAGGTGGAGACAAATACAATTACCTTAGTAAGTAAACACTGCAATTTAACACTCTAGCTGTACTTTACACAATAACGTTAATGATTTTTCATTCAACCAAAAATTGGTCACTTTCATTATTAACTGAATCAGCTTCTTCTAGACGGATATTATTTTTCTGTTATAACTTTCTAAAAAAAGGTGGAGCCAGCCGGCTGCCTCTTTGTTATGCCATCCGGGGCACATGCCCCCTCTAGATCCGGCACTGGGTCGACAGTCTGTCTTGTTAGGACGGTAAGGGAGTGGAATGTTCTGAATGTTTTCGACATCACTGCCGCATGTGGCAGATACTGCCCCCTGTACTCGAACCCTTAGGTATAACAGCAGACAACTTACAGAGCTTTACACCGGGGAGGATGCCACTTTCTCCGCTCAGTCACAACGACCAAGGTATACCAAGGTCGCGCTTTTTGAATTTCATAACTAAACATGGTAGTTGAATACCGCTGCTAGAGGGAGACACGCTCCTTCCAATCGCGGAGGTGGCTAGTGAAAAGCCACTCACCTAGCAACAGAACACGCACAGGTCAGCTGTGGGGATCCACCTTGCTGTGGGCGAGGCTATCTACCTCTAGAAACCGCTTCTTGGACGAGTCCAGTAAGGCGGACCAGACAATGACCCAAGGTCTCACCCTGTAAGTCTACTCCCAAGCTGCAGACAATTAAACCACTATCACTCAGTGTCCAGCCTGTGATTGGCTCAGCGCTAGGTTGGGGCTTCACACCGATCTCCCGAGTAACTGCGATATATCATGCATCCGAGTTTTCACCCGAGCAGGTGTCCACTTTCCAGGGCTGCAGAACACCTTCGTCAGGTCAACATTGCTCGAGATCCGCTATGCAGGACATTACTGTGTGCCTTAAAGTCCAGAAAAGATACGAGAAAAAGGGGTCGATTTATGGACAAATTGCAAGAAAAGGTTTTTTACATCAAAATTCGCAGAAAAATTCGTAGAATAATATATCTAAAATCCACCGAAATCCTCTTACCGGTATATTATTGTTTATTCGGAATTTGCCCTGGAATAGTACGGGAAAAAATAATAAGTCGAAAAAGGTGCATCTCACGACAAAACTTGTACAGACAAAAATTAAGAGCATAAAATTTACAACATGTCCAAAATTCAAGAAAATCCGTTAATAACTTCTTCTAATTTTTACGAGATTCGTCTTGGAAAAAAATATTAAAAAATGAAATAAATCGAAAACGGCACAGTGTACAGCAAAATATTTCAGATCCAAAGGTAAAATTCCTAGCTTTTCTCGTAATATATCCTAATTTCATACTAATTCACATAAAATCAGCATTTGATTTTTTTAATGGTTCCGAAAAAGCCGTAGTACAATAAACCTATACCTCACATCGTATTCTAAAAACCACGGAGAACAAAATTATAACATTAACTCACAAAATGTCTCATATTGCATTAAAAATTTACTTATTTTTGCATAAGCGAATTGAATTTTTATTACACTTGGGGTTAGTCAAAGAAAACAAAATTTTTAAACCGTAATAAGCTGAAAACAATGCACCGCACGTCAAAATATGTCGCACTATAACTGAACAGCAGAAAGTTTTACCTAATAAAAATAAAATGCACCAAAATTCACAAAATTATCCAATTTTTCGTCTTTAGGACTCTTAATATTGCTTCCTCTGTTGTGAACTTTAACCAGAATATCACTTAAACTTTCACGGAACTAACAACATTCTTAGACCCACGCTTTTTATAAAACAGCACTGTACCACGAAAATGCTCAGAGATTCTTGTCATCATTAACGTTTCTGCATAATTTTCTAAGTCGTCTTGTAAATGTCTTCTCATCATATCACACAATTCTTCAATTGTTTTTGTCTGTTCTTCGTCCGCTTCGAATTCCTCCATAGCTTTAAGGAAGGCCATATTCCTTTCTTCATCTCGCGGGTGGGTCTTCCTTTTCAGTCAGTTGTTGTGTAGCATAGGTGCTATAAGCTCCTTGAAAGATTGTAGGGCATTTCTTGGAAAGTACAGAAGTAAACATCATACTTTTTATGATACACAGCATTAGTTGAATGAAGATAATTAACACACTCTAAACGTCCAAGTATATCCGTAGCCCATTTGTCATATTTTCTTCCCTTACATACTCTTTTCATAGTTTTATCAAACTTACCACCTTCGGTTTACACCGCATGTGTTTCTGTTACAGGATTATCGATTTGTGCTTTCTGTCCACAGTAAAAAGTCTCGTAAAAACAGAATATCGTAACTGGAGAACGTATTTCTTTAGGTGAAACCATTGAATTCTGCACGTAATTTTCTCTTCAACTGAGCTATGCGCCTCTCGTCTGTGAACTTTTACGGCACTCTGAGTGTACATACTGTCCTTCAGATATATTAATCTGGATCCCTCTATCGCACGATGCAGAAATTATCCATAATAAACACTGTCTTGTTACTTTAACAGTTTGCTTAGATTAAATATGATCATTACAAAATACACACATATCAGTGTTCAATATAGTTATCTTTTTTTAACAATCAAGTCATTAAATTGTTAACACAACCCTTAACAATTTTTGTGGCATGTTCCAATGGTTTTATGTATACTAATTATCACCCCTTTATCAAGGTTATTTATCTACAGTCACTAGTATTTTGAACGAAACAACACAACATAATTACAGCATGAATCAAGACGTTTACACTCTATTATAAATTAAATGTCTGATGGAAAAATTGGCAAGAGTGCAGTACCCCGGCACAAAAAAAAAAACACTAGTACTAGAGACCTGAAAATTTCGCGTTTTCTTTCAGGCGCAACTATAGGTCTGTATCACGTTCACAATTGACCGTTGACTTACTCGACACTTTCTGGAAGAAGCTGAGCCAATAATGAAACTGTGGCTGAATACTGGCCCATTTCACTGTCAGCGAGCAGCTAATAAACACCTGCTGTCTGCACGATTTCACAAAAATTCTTGGAGACTAGCCTAGTGGTCAGTGAACCCGTGAATTTTTCCTGTCTGCACACTGTAAGCTGTGCTCGGTCACATTACTCGGATCTATCTACTCGCTGCATGGCACAAGACTCTTTAATTATGGTTCGACATAGTATTTTGACGCGCGATACACTGTTTTCAGCTTATTGCCGTTTTAAAATGTTGTTTCCTTTGACGAACCCCGTATAGTGAAAAATGCAATAC
>PNEQ01118596.1:19970-35978 GCA_003012365.1 Medauroidea extradentata
AAAAAAAAAAAAAAAAAAAAAAAAAAAAAAAAAAAAAAAAAAAAAAAAAAAAAAAAAAAAAAAAAAAAAAAAAAAAAAAAAAAAAAAAAAAAAAAAAACAATGCTGAGTTTATTTAAATTACTATGAAATTTGAATAATTATAGTACGAGAAAAGCTAGGCACTTTACCATTGGATCTGAAATATTTTGCTCTACAGTGCGCCGTTTTCGATTTATTTAATTTTTTTATATTTTTTTCCGAGACGAATCCTGTAAAAAAAGGAGAAGTTATCAGCGGATTTTCGTGAATTTTGTTCATGTTATGGTAAATTTTGTGCTCTTTAATTTTTGTCGTGAGATGCACCGTTTTCGACTTATTAATATTTTCTTTATTTTTACGGGGCGAATTCCGGAAAAAAAGTATAAACCGGAAAGTGGATTTCGGTGGACTTTGGGTGTGATATTCGATGAATTTTTCTGCGAATTTCGATGAAAAAAAAAAAACTTTTCTTGCAATTTGTCCATGTTTTTTTCGTATCATTCCTGGACTATTAATGAGGACATGCAATCTGCTCGCAGGTTGCACAACAGGCTGAGCTTCCGTGTCAGCTTCTAGAAACTGGCCGCCGTCGTTCTACCCATTGTGCACAAGATCCACTCGCCACCGGACGGTAGCCCGATTGCGAGGATAATCTTATTATTATTAAACATACTACTGGACGACATATAGCCTATACCTTGGACTTATGCACATGAACTGTGACACAAGTATATTTTGTTTATTTAAGTTGCAGTTCACAGCTATGAGTCTTCTATTCAGTATTATTAATTTGGTTAGTTCATACTGTAAAACTACTTTTAGAGGCGGCACTGCTATATATTTGAAATCTAATTTTGTGTATGAGGAAGTAAATAACTACACTACAAATTTTTCCAATTTCTAATAAATATGAAATTGCCGCAATATTAATCCCATATGTTGATGCTATTTGTGTAGAAATTTATCGAAAACCTTATAATGATAATTTTGATAAATTCGCAGAATGTTTATTTAATGTTCTAAATGCCCTAAGCTTTGAAAAAAACTAAAGCTTCAGTAATTATATGCGGTGATTTAAACTTAGATATTAATATAAATGATTTTAAAAATTTGTCTACATAAAACCTCTTTATGAGTTTTAATTTGAAGTACGCTGTTTATGATGTAACAAGGCCTAGTTTGTTAAACAATAACACAGGGTAATGTATAGATAATATTGTAACATCAATACATCTTTGCAGAGTTACTGCTTTTGTGGAACCAATGGCTGTTTCTGACCATCATGCAAAAATATTTTGACGTACTTTATCAAAACTAAATTATGTAAATGGTTGCACCATACAAAAATCCTTAATAGATCAGATGATTACCAATTTTCTGAATTTACTTAGCACAGATGATTGTACCTCACTATATAATAACTCTTTGGACTGTTAATGAAAACATTTAATATTTTTTAGAATTATTCTTAAGTATTGTAGACGTTGTTTATCCAGTCAAGTATGTGAAGAATAAAAACACAGATTCAAAAAGGAAACCTCTCAAATGGTATAACTTGCAACTAAAAAATAAAAAAAAATGTTTATCTAAGTATCTTGAGTACAAAAATAGCGGATATTTAGAAGCAAAAAAAAAAAAACATAGATTACTCATGAATGATAATAAAAAGAACAAATTAGAAACTAAAATTAATTCTAATAATATAGTTATTAATGCTAATAAAATTTCTAAGGTGTATTGTTAATGATACTCTCAATGTGAATGAATGTTATTCTGTCAAGACTGTACCAAATATATCAGGTAATGGTTTTAATGATTTCTTCTTGAAGAGTTTTCATGTTATTACAAAGTATTCAAATCTAGCAATACTACCCATGACCATTTGTATAAATAAAATCTTAATTAGATAATTTATTACGGAATAAATTTTCATTGAATATGATAAATGTTGTACATGTTAATAACGGCAGTTAGTTCATTAAGTAATAGTACTAGTTTAAATATTTAAGATATTTATGGTTTGAATTCTCTGATACTGAAAATGTGTTCCTCTTTTACTGATGAATTATTGTCTTGCTTACTTATTTAATCTCTGTATTAACAGTGGTACATGTCCAAAAAGTTAAAAATATGTAATGGTTGTTCCTACTTTTAAAACAGGGTCTGAAAAGTCATTGTAACAAGTATCGTCCTATTTCAATTATTCCTGTAATATCCAAAGTATTTGAATTTATAATTGATAAGCAAATTATTGATTATTTTGAATCTAATAACTTATTTCCAGATGCTAGAGGCACAAGCACAGCAGTTAAAAATTCACGAAGGACTGTATTTATTGTTTGGAAGAAAACTGTGTAGTAAGTTGTAGTTTTTATGGTATTTCACAAGCTTTTGATAGAATATCACACAAAATATTGTTGAATAAACTTAAGTTTTATGGATTTGACAGTTAAACATAAACACATTTTTGAGTCTTATTTTCCAGGTAGGAATTAATGTTTATTCTATAAGAGTTAGTTCTCCCCATTTTCTGACAGGTAATACTGGTTTTCAACAAGGATATATTGCGAGTCCTACTATGTTTCATATTAATGTTAATGATTTACCTGCTATTATCAACAATGATTCAGTTACAACTGATATGTAAGCAGACAATTTGGCTGTTCAAATTAAAGGTAAAACTAATAATTTCCTAAGTTATGTAATTATTACTAAAAATTATTAATTGATGACTGGACAGCAGCTTATCTACTTTTATTAAATGAGGATTAAACCCAAATTATTGAATTTAATGTAAATAGCAAAACTATTGTTAATAGTGTAAAATTTCTTGGAAGAAAATAAATCACTAAAGGCATTTTCATGTTAGTTAGATTGAGGATAATAGTAAGCATGGAAGTCTTTATTTCTGTTTATTTTGCACTTACAAATAGTAATTTAACTTGTGGAAATATTGTGTGGATTAGTGATTATCATATAAATATGTTGATACTCTTACAAAAAAAAAAAACATACGAAATATTTTTAATGTACATAGTCGAACACATTGTAAACCAATTTAAAACAACTTAGAATTGTGACTGTACCATCTGTGTTCATATTTCAGTGTTTAGTATATACCAAATTAAGTCTGATGAATATACTAACACAGTTTTATGTAGTACATAACCATGATACAAGATTTAAGGATTATCTAAGTCTTTCTTTTTGTAGATACCAGGCAACCTAAAACCGTTTCTGAGAACTTGGAAAACAATATTACTTGTTATCACTATATATTAATTCTTTACCATTATAAAAATTAAAAAAAGGTAAATCTAAAACTGCCATATATTTCGGTTCATGATATTAAAGAATTTATTGATAATTTTAAATAGTTCTAATTTATTTTTATATGTGACTTAATTTAAAACTGTATCTGAATTGTATGACACTTTCCCTGCATTTGTACGTTTTATGGCATTAAAAATGAATTGAATGGACTAAAATAATTATAAAGTATGAAATAGGCATTCTCAATACCATTTAGTTCAGATATCAAACTCTTTTTGGGTCATAGGGTAAAAATTAAGAACAGCTATTCATCGTGTACCTGCCAATCTGTTGATTTTAGAGGTAAAGGTTATAAATGAAAAATTTTTCTACAGTCGTTGCCTAACCTAACTTACCCTAACCTTACCTAACTTAACCTAATATAACACTTACTTTTTTATGTAGGACTACTTCCAACGACTCTAGAAACATTTTTCAATAACACACTCTACATCTAAAATCAATAGTTTGGCCTGTACACGAGTAGTGATTATTAACATTTACCAATACACCGTGTAAGTTATGTTTCAAAAAATCATTTCTAGCATACAGTGCCTTGAAAAAAAAAAGCAATATAACCGTTACCAATATTCACAAAATGCAAATATTAACAACTGTAATTTATAATATTATACTGGTTATTAACCAGCCACCATTGCGGCGAAAATCTCAACTTGGTGTTTCGGATACCTATTTGAAATGTGCTTGTTGAAATGTTACTTTGCAATATTTATGAAATGTTTATGGAATGTGTGCTGCGAAACATATAATCGCTCATTGTTTAATGTTTCAACTAAATGTTTCTGAGACCTATCGTAAACATTTGAATTGAAATATTACATTGTAATATTTCTGAAATATCTCTGAAACATTGAAATAAAATGTTACGTGAATAAGACATTTTAAAGATTCAAAAACGTATCTGAAACATAACTGAAACATTGTGTGCTGTATGGAACAGAGAAGTATTTTCAATAAATACAATATTTTTTGTAGGCAACTTAACTGGAAGGTTCTGGGAAGGCAATGACTAAATCATTAATTGACTAGATACCAATTTTTTGCATTGTGACATGAAATGCTGGTCACGAAATTTGTAGTTGTTTCTTACAGTTTTCTTATTCAAACCGCACAGATTTGGATTTGCAATTCGCTCCAGCCAAACACTAAAAATGTGATTACAGCCTACTGTGATACGATGACGCACACTGCCCTTATCAAAAGCATTCATGAAAGAAGTCCGTTCTCGAGTAGGAAGAACCAATAACAAGCCTAGATAAAAACACCCCACTGACTGACATGTGTCTTGTTAGACGTTAAACTGACCACACGCTGGAGCAGCAGCTGATGTACAAGTAACTGAAGACATAGGACTGTGGAGCCCTGTCGGTTGGGCGTTGAACCCACGACCCACATTCAACCTGACATACAATATGTCCGCGAAATACTTAGTCTCTACGAATAGCGTTCAAACTCGTCTGTGCCCAACTTAAGACATGCAGCAGCTTCTCGCGGTCGATAAGGGAGTAGTCTTATATTGCGGATTTTTTACCTATGAAAGTATTGGCGCATAATGGTTTCATAGGCATAGACGTGTATTAAAATGTTAGTACGTAGAATGAAAGGACTGGCTCCGAAAGCTTCACCAAGTGCATTTTTATCGTCCTTAGATTTTCATAGGCGGGAAAAAGTAAGCATTCAAAATGCCCGGCAAAATTTCTGTTTTCAGCCAATTTGTTTCTTTCCGCGCGTAATAGCTAACGAAGGGAAATGTCTAACATCTCTGGACACGTCACTTTATGTTTGCGCGTGTAAAGTACATTGCATAGTCAGTGAACATCTTCATATTTTCCTAGAGAAAAGTATATTAATGATGTAAAATTCAAGTATGTCGATTTCAGTTGATTTTCTTTCAGTATTGTTGTATATGAGTAGAAAAATACATGGAACTATAATCGGCAAATTGCCTGCTAACCATACAAGCAGTAAGAGAGCTATTGTTAATGTTTAACACTATGCAGTAAGGACTAATTATATTTTTCAAAGGTTAAATATTTTGTACTTACTTTATCCGCAACGACCTATGTACAGATGCGAATAGGACCCTCGACTACGGTGCTCGAGTATTTTTGTGACTAATCTAGAATTATCTGTGGCCAACAAAAATATCAGTAAATGATCAGTGTTTTGATAGATACACGAGTGTTGGCCAAAATAACACAAATTTACGTTTAAAAAGTTATCAAATTATGTTTAAAAACCTTTCAGCGGTTCAATTCTGTAAAAAAAATATTGTGTATGTAACTAAAACATGATATATTCATCAGCAAGTGTTTCTTTATGGTGTTTCACTGGCGAACACATGTTTGTTTACTTCTGTAAGCGTAGATCCATCTCATTTAATTTTTTTTTTGCCTTTTGACTTATGATCCAGGATACCATTACAGTAAATGCGGTAGTGTGTATGTAGCATGAGTGTTGTGATGTTTGTTTGAACATATGACTACTAACACTAATTAATGCTAAGCAGCTACGTATTCACTAGAAGTTTACTGTAATTAGTTCACGGCTACATTACATAGTATTAATTTTAGTAGAACAGTGGGTGCCAGGAAGAATTACAAGCAACAAAATTTTAAATATTTAACGTGTACTTCAGATTCAATTATACAATTTAATGTGATCAAATGATTTAAAATGTAATGTGTACCAGCAAGCCTTACTGTAATAATTGTCATGTAATGTTTCTTCCAAACATAATTCAACACTTTTCCCGGCTAGTTCAGTATAATTCTGAGAGTATTAAATTGGTAGGGTGAATGTTTCAGGGTACACTGTTGGTATTGTCTAACTACAGGTCTCCTAGTTACACACGTAAGCTGCCAAACTTTGTGTGTCCATACAAGCGTTTATATTTGTATAATTAACCTACCGCACATCTTCAAAAGTTCTCATCAGCCTTCTCATATCATCCACGGCTATATCCCGACAACCTTCCTCGTGCACGACAACACTCACTTGACTATTACCAATCTCTCAAAATAACTACGTAGAACAAATATTATGATAAAATACCTCAGGGCTAGAATATAAATAGTAGGGCTTGCAGTTCTAAGAGAATAAATACATAAATGTATAAAATACGTCACACACTTTGACACATGGAGAATACAATAAGTAATTACATTAACTGATAATACTGGTGGGATTCAAATTATATAAACTCATTTGGCATGTAACGCTAATGTTCAATAGATCGTTATATGACAATACATCGTAGTCTCTTTAACTTGGCGCATAATCGTCATTGCGTGATGAAATTTGTGTTTTATATTCTAAAATTTTCAAAAGCAAACAAAACAACACAATAATGTTTTGAAAGTGATCCTGGATACGAATCATTTATGATATTTTGCAGAAAATTTATTTCCAAATCAAATACCTATTAGTACCTAATAGGTGTTAGCATTAACATTCTTTGAAGTCACGCTCAGTAGAATGTTTTACATAGGCACAAAGAACTCAAAATGGTTTTTAATGCAATGCTTAAGAAAAATCGAGATCATGTTCGCTCATATAATGCATTCGTTTTTCAAAATATTGCACAGTCCACGTGAGTTTCTTTATTGATTCAGACTTACTTTGTAACTCAGTGTTATTATAAATTGAGTAAAATAATTTAAAAAAAAAACTTGGTTTACTGCTACGGAACAATCTGGGACTAAATAAATATTTTCAAGTTAGTGTCAATGTAACAAGGCCCTGATATCGATAGACAGTTATTTTAAAAATACTATCGAAATCATCGTAAAACTCCGTGACAAGAATTTAAATACTCTTACCGGAGGCAAATGCATACGATTATGCACATTTACACATTCTTTGTCCTGGATGGTTCTGGACTGCTAGGTCGTCATTAGCATACATAGAGAATTAAAAAATAACATCCACACAGTACTCTTCAAACAATCCACTGGCTAGATTTTCTACGAAATCGTGTTTTACTCAAATTAAGTCATCCTCTAATAGCATAGCTTCATGGAACTCTGCAGTCTTTAATACCCGTAGCATATTTTAATGGTCCTTATGTAATGGATGTTTATCCATCCTACATCACCGAAATATTCTAACAAAGTATGCTTTCTAGAAAAAATGTCGATTTTTTTACATGTATTCTTCAGGGCCTGATATAAAATTCATTGAATTCAGATATAGATTTTCTTCGGGGTTGGCAGTTCTTCAGTGATGCATATCTTTGTACTTGACTTCACACAACATAAGGAAATTCGAGTTCTCAGTTTAAGCCTACGTTACGCGGGCGGAATTATGTGAATCAGTGTTAAGGGAAGATAGTTTTGAAAGTTTCTATTCGACCAGGGGGGCGATTTAATATCGCCACCTGATATTTGCACCGACGCAGTGCAACGCAAGTGCAGAGCAATTTAAACGCTTCTTCTATGGCATTACATGAGTATGAAATTCCAATGCAGTGCAACCAGACGCAACGCAGGTGCAAAATTTGCGTTGCACCCATAAAAAGCGATATTTAATCGTACCCCAGGAGGAAACCACTTTCATTTTATACAGCATAGGCAGGGTAAGAAATTCATACATTTTGATGTTATGACAAATTACATACAATCTTAAAACATTTAAATTGAAAAGGTTAACAGTTTTTATGTATTCATACAACCGAATTCATACCAAATTATAATTATTATTTGCATAAATTTTAAAATTTTTAAATACACGTTTGTAAATTAATATATATTTTAAATTTTTAATTTATACTGTGAGAAAAGTAAATATCTAATCTCATTTACTCTCCCAACTCCATTTAGCAGCAGGCATCATCTAGACTGACATTTAAAAGTTGTGGAATTTGAGTCCTGAAGATATATGCTGGAATTCATAACTAAAAGTGATTTGACTATGCCACTTCGTTGTGGTTTATTTTCAAGACCCAAAAGACCTAAGAGAATCCAGTGGCAAACCCGTCTTATTTCTGCAATCATCTCTAAAGTAAGGAATTACTAGGAAATAATTCAAAGGTATAGCCGAAAATATTGCAAGATTACTATTAAAATTTAAGCAATGTTGTTTGCGGCCAAATGTAGGTATTAACAATTTCATTGCACATAGAGGATATAAGTTTTATTCAGAATTTTTTCAACAAGCATGATTAATTGTATTGACTACCTCGGTGACCAACAACACCATAATTCAATTTGTGGTTTAAGAATATCCGCTGCAGCAGCAATTAAATTTTATATGCATTATTTTGAAATTCTCTTAAACTGATAATTATGTATGATGTTTGTAAATATAATACCAGCAATTTTATTGAATTATTTACTAAATAATAAATGACAAACCAATTTTTATACACACAGTGTTTCTAATACCTTTATTATTCAAATTGTACTCATATATTATACACCATTTTAAATTTAAAATTCACTTAATGATGAGCAATAATTATATTTACATCAATTACCACATCCATGATTCTTAATATGTAAACACAGTACTAAACAGAACTGGCATTATAGCAGTCTTTGAAGCACTTTCTTTAATTATGCAGACAAGAACAGAGGAAACATTTAATATAATTGAGGATACATTTATCAAACACGTATAAGCTACCCTATGCTCAAAAGAAAATATTTGCTTGGTTTACTAATAATTGCTATCTATTTTTCCTAAATTTGGTTATTTTTTACAGTTTTGTTATTACGGTAGACTTTGCCATTTACGTTTCGCTTGTGATAAAAGAGTCAGTCTTACAATAATGTATATATGTATACATTTATGTATGTATGCATATACTTAATTAATTATTTCCATGGATGTAAGTCACAGCGAGCGAAATTTTACAGAGTATCAAGAATTCCCAGATAATATTTTTCGGTTTCCGCAACTCAAAAATATTTTTTCGTACTATCCACGTTACTAAAAATGGTTTTAAGTTTATCAATTCTGTGGTAAAATGTCAAGTCGTGTATAAATACATAAGTTTACATACGAAACCACAATCTAAATCATACCAATATTTTGCAAGACGAATTTGCGGATAATCTATGGAATTATCCTTAATCAGAAACTCTTCGTTCCAGCGGTCTTACACACATAAGAATCTCGCACGTTAATATTTTTCACACATAAATCTTGCATTTAGCCTCCGAACAGGTTCTCTACTTATCGTCTTATGCATAACACTTCTTTTATTCTGTATGTAATCGTTTGTCAACTAAGTAAAAATTATCATTAATGTAGTTAGACTTCTTACCATAGAAAACCACTTTGGCTCACATGTGAAAACAACATTAATTCAATTTCTGCGATGCTTGCATTGTTCAAGTCCTGTGTGATCTTTTTCTCATGTAGCCCGACATTGTTTGGGTATACGCCACTGAAAACTCCCAATTTGTACATAAAGAGTGAGATGACGAAATGGGAGCTTACTCGATTCATCTTCAGAAAGTTCACGAGTTAGATTTAATTATTTGTAGTGCCATTGTCGTGGTTCCGTTTTACAATGTTTTATTCCAAAACAATGTCAGGAAATTGTCGCGTTACTCTTTTCCCCGAATTTTAAGTAAATTTTTAACGCAATTTATACTACGTATATATTCATTTCCATATAAATACTGTGACGACGCTGCTGCTGACCCAAGAAATGTTTGCTGAGTCAACCTTACTACACACGGGACTTTTTTACATCAGTTACTCTAAGAAAAACCCAAAGTAAGGAGAATTCACGTACATGTTCGTAAATTGTGTAAAAATATTGTGCGACTTAAATGACTTTTGTCATACATGTGAACAGTGACATTTTTTACAAATAGTTTAAGTCAGTTCGAGAGAAAACTGATCTTATAAATTTTATAATTTAACTTATGGATGACAATTAAAGTAACTTGCATTTAAAACACGAAATTGTGTTTATTACACATCACGACAAATATTTTCTAATTTGTATCCTATGTGCTCATTAATCAACTATATTAATAATTACATGTCGCTCAACTTATACATCATTAGTTGCTACTGTTGGTCACATGAGTAGCCTTCGTAACTTACAAAATAAACATGTGATAGTAGTCTTTTTCTCATTAATTTGTTCATGTTATTCAACATAAACTATGTAGGCTTATTTCGATTAGTGATTTTAATCAAATGCGGTAACAAAAATTGGATATCGCAGTAAAGATTGCAAATAACCCTGTTAACTTCCCGACAAAAGTTCAATTGATTTTAATCTAATATTCAATAACATCAATGTGTAGCTTATATTGTTACCTACTAATGGTTTTCAAAATAACCACGCATTGTCATATCTAGTGGTATGTGTTACACGGGGTCATTTGTACTAGAACCAGAACGTATGACACACCAGATAAAGCCAAGGATCCCATCATAGGGTAGTCAATAGTGTAGACTCCTCCGGCAGAGAAAGTAAACTTCCTGCTCGAGAGCTGATCGTAGAGTAGTCGTACTTGATCTTCTAGATCCTCGTCAGGAGCTGATTCAAACAACTCTTCTAATATCGACAATGATTCCTTCAGTTCCATACTTGCTGCCCTAGATGCCAATATGACACTGCACATTTTAAACAAGAACATCAAACACCACATCACGCTAATAAATATTATGCGACCTTTGTAGGGAACGTCTGTAGTGTTCAAGTATACAACAAAATACATGTTATTAATGCTGGCAATACAACCTGATATAATCATTAAAAACACTGGAACATTGTATGCTTCGTTTGCCAAAAGAATACACTTACAAATGTTCTCAAAATGCTCTCTGATGGAAAACATTTGTTTGAGTATATTACGCGAATCGAAATAAAATGATCTCTCATTGAAAAATACTTCAGTAGACAAATTCTGGTTGTTTTGAGCCTGCTCTTGATGTTGCATAGTTTCCAATATATTTGAATACCCTTCTGTTCTTCCAGATTTGTTGCTGGAACTTCTAGCTGGAAACAGCTCACTGACGAACCGAAGTTGATGGTTTAATTTTTTAAGCCGTTGTTGCACTTGCATTGCCCAATATGAGTAGTCTATTGTAACAATCAAAACAATTGAATGTTTCAGGTACGATATTATAGAAGTGATTCTGTCAAATCCATAATGTTCTCCGGTGGCCCACATGTCAAAAGCAAAATGGACAACGATGTACGTAAAAACAACACCAAGAACTACATTAGACCATTTGGAACATTTCTTGTAGTATTCATGAGGACGCTCAAATAACTGGCTGTCCACCTCCAAGAACATTTGCAAGATCTTATTTCGAGACTGATGGTTGACATACGAACAAACCACACTTACCATACATGACAAGCTAAATAATGATGTGGACAGGTGTAAAATCATACATGTGACGCCAATGTGGGAATATGCAAAATTAATGTGAATGCCTTCATTTATCCAAATAGCAGCTAAGGCTACAACTACAAAAAATGCGTATGTCATTGCTAGTCCAGACCTTTTGAAGCATACTGTGGGTTTGTTGTAACGGTCTGTGATTGCGATATTAAATGTTTCAAGCCCGAAAGCTCTTCTTGCACTGAACAAAGTGTCAGCAGGTAAAGTGTACTCAGGTTCTGTTCCATACATGTCACCTGCAAAGGAACATATTTTATGTTACATTTTTCCAAAATTTACTACAGCTAAACATTTAATAAAATGACATTTCTCACTGAGGGCTATTGATAAGATTTTTCTTAGCACAAACAAATGTATAATTATTACTGTTACGATAACTTGCAACCATAACTCATCACTTCCATTTACAAACGTGCACTGAGTACAAAATTGTGGATTCGTTTATGAATACCGTTAAGGTAACCGTCTGCATAGGCGTGGTTTACACATTAATGGACTAAAAATGGTAGGACACTGAGGGCGAAACAACACACGTATCACAAATCAACCTGGTTTCTAGACGCATGCCATTTGTGTACATTCTTATTGCCGATTAGTCACCTCTGTTAGACTTTAAGCTGTGAGCACATTATTTTAGACCTATATCAAAAACATATGTGTTCTGCACAGTTCTGTGTCTTTCCTTTGAGTCAACATCTAATACGTAACCAAGTGATGTGATGCAAAGTCATATGTGTTCTGCATAGTTCTGTGCCTTTCATTTGAGTAAACATCTAATACGTAACCAAGTGAGGTGGTGAAAAGACATAATGTGTTCTGCACAGTTCTGTGCCTTTCCTTTGAGTCAAGATCTAATACGAAACCAAGTGAGGTGGAACAAAGACATATGTGTTCTGCACTGTTCTGTGCCCTTCCTTTGAGTCAACATCTAATACGTAACCAACTGATGTGGTGAAAAGACACATGTGTTGTGCACAGTTCTGTGCGTTTCATTTGGGTCAATATCTAATATGTAACCAAGTGATGTGGTGCAAAGACATATGTGTTCTGCACAGTTCTGTGGTTTCCATTGGAGTCAACATCTAATACGTAACAAAGTGAGATGGTGCAAAGACATGTGTGTTTTGCACAGTTCTGTGCCTTTAATTTGCCTCAACATCTAATTCGTTACCAAGTGATGTGGTGCAAAGACATATGTGTTGTGCACAGTTCTGTGCGTTTCATTTGGGTCAATATCTAATATGTAACCAAGTGATGTGGTGCAAAGACATATGTGTTCTGCACAGTTCTGTGGTTTCCATTGGAGTCAACATCTAATACGTAACAAAGTGAGATGGTGCATAGCCATGTGTGTTCTGCACAGTTCTGTGCATTTAATTTGCCTCAACATTTAATTCGTTACCAAGTGATGTGGTGCAAAGACATAAGTGTTCTGCACAGTTCTGTGCCATTCCTTTGAGGCAACATCTAATACGTAACCAAGTGAGGAGGTGCAAATACATGTGCGTTCTGCACAGTTCTGTGCCTTTTATTTGAGTCAACAACTAATACGTTACAAAGTGATGTGGTGCAAAGACATATGTGTTCTGCACAGTTTTGTGCGTTTCATTTGGGTCAATATCTAATACGTAACCAAGTGAGGTGGTGCAAAGACATATGTGTTCTGCAAAGTTCTGTGTCTTTCATTTGAGTCAACATCTAATACATTACCAAGTGATGTGGTACAAAGGTAACACATTGGCCTCGCATTCGGGAGAGTCCGGGTTCAATAACCGGCTCCAGTAATTCTGATTTCGGTTTTTTATGTTTCCCCTAATTCACTCCTGGAGAATGCTGGGATGGTTTATTAAGATATGCCTCCCTAGATAGGCTGTGTTTGTGTGTGTGAGGCAGAATGATAAGTGTGATGTTAACCGACGTATGTAATGTATTATCGCCTCTCCGCACAAGACACTCAGCTGGCGTGCAGTGCTTTACTATTATTATTTTTCCTATGGGGCTTAAAGCGGTGACCCCATTACTTTATTTGTGTGTAGCGTAGTTAAAACTCTAATGCTTATTTCTATAATTGTGTTTTTCGAATCCCGTTGTAAATTTTCCAGATACGGCAGTATGGAAAAGCTATTTTTTTTTGCAATTTTGAAGGTCGCGAAAATGATTTATTTAATAAACGTATTGCATTTTTGAAACCTTAGCGACAGAGTTTGAAGGGTGTGTTATTTTAGTAGATAAATAGATATAACGCGCGTTAAATAGTTTCGTCAAAATATAATAGTCGTCACTCGCTGTAACGCGTTTGAACTGTAGGTAGGGAGGCCCCTTAGCAAAGGTCATGGCTGACTCCTCTCCCCAACTCCTGTCATTGTATTAAGTTTTGTCACTGTTTCTAATGAACTCGGTATCGACGAGACTTTTGAAGACCGCAAAAGCACCTAATATTGTCACTTCCTTACGGAAAGAAACATTTTGTAGGAACGCTTCCTTGCATAATCGTTTTGTAGTAAACACAAAACAATTTTTTGGTGGTCACAAATCTTAAGTGGGGACAGCAAAATGTTTTTGTGGTGACTACGTAATTAATTTTGCAGGAAAATATTTTGTAGCTGCCCCAAATTTTTTTCGTGTGGCGGTTGTAATTTATGTTGCAAAGATTACTAGAAGTCGTGTGCACCTGTGGAAGATGTGTTTTTTAATGATATCCCAATGCAAGCTCAGAGGTCTCTAGAGACAGCCGCGTTTCTCCCTTAAAGGTGGGCATAGAAGATAGTCAATATTAAATACAGTAAAAACTACACCACGAGCATACACAGTTTTTACGGACAGAAAACGTTATCGTGCCCAAAAAATTTTAAATTGTACATTTTCATTTGCTATATGAGTTCTGCGGAGCCCAGGTGTTAAAAACGTCATTTAAGCTGTTAAGTGTTCTACAATGATGTGATAGCATTATTTTCAAGTACACGTCATATATTAACCCCCGACACAGAAAGAGGGGTGTTATAAGTTTAACGTGTTTGTGTTTATCTGTGAGTCTGTGGCACGTAGCTCCTAAACGAATAAACGGATTTTGATGTAGTTTTTTCTTTTGTATGAAACGTGACATTTCGAGACATTGTTCGGAAAATAGTTAAGCAAAATAGCGAAGAAAATTAATATCTATATATATAAAAATTAAAGCTGACTGATTGACTGACTGACTGACTGACTGACTGACTGACATATCAAACTGCAGCCCAAACCACTGGACCTAGAATCGTGAAATTTTTTGTGGGGGTTCCCCTCAGGTCGTAGGCGAGCACTAAGACGGGATTTTTCGAAATTCGACCTCTAAGTGGGTGAAAAGAGGTGAAATGTGTTTCCGAAGAAACGTCGATAGAGCACGAACCCGACGGTCAATCGTCGTGATTTTTACTTTAATAGGACACTCGTAAAAATGCATATTAGTAATTTTAAGGATTTTTCGAAATTCAACATTTAAGGAGGTGAAAAGCCCTTAAATGTGTTTACAATCAACTATCGATATCTATCGAACCCTTCAGGATAGAGAGTTGATATTCACTTCAAAATATTGCTTACGTAAATACCCAAAAAGTAGTTTTAGGTTTTTTGTAATTCGACCCCCAGGCAGTAAAAAGGGGCAAAATGTGTTTTTAATGAATCGTCTTTATCTTTGAAACACAATTGGCTATCATCGTGATTTTAACTTTAATTGGTTACTTTTACAAATGTCTATGACAGGACTCAAAATCGTTTCGAAATTCTTTATTTAAAGGGGTGAAAATACGTGAAATGTGTTTTCGATTATCCTTCCATATCTATCGATTCAATGGAGATATCGAAGTACTCTTTGCTTTAAATTGGTGCTTTTGTAAATATCCCAAGTACAATATATTTCCGAACTCGACCCTAAACTGGTTAAAAATAGGTTGATATGAGTTTTTGACTCATATTCGATATATATCGATCCCATAGTTTTTTATATAGAGACGTGACTTTTGTTTAGGATTGATGCTTACTCAAATACCTAAAAAGTAATTTCAGGAATTTTCGAAATTCGCCACCTAAGGACGTGAAAAGGGGTGAAAAGTGGTGAAAAGCGTTTTCAATTAATCGTCGATATATCTTGAACCCAGCGGGCTAATGTTGTGTTTTCTACGTCCACGAGATACCAATTAAGTATTCTAAAACGTGATTCAAGGGTTTTTCGAAATTTACTCTCTTAAGTGGTGAAAAGACCTTGAACATGTTTTAGATAAATCCTCGATATCTATCGACCCT
>PNEQ01118596.1:36078-80263 GCA_003012365.1 Medauroidea extradentata
GATTTTAATTCAACTGAACGGGCTAGCGATGTGATTTACACTTCAGTTGGATACTTATACAAATGTCTAAGATGTAAATTTAAAATATTTCGAAATTCGACACCCAAAAGGGTGAAAAAACACAAAATTTGTTTTCCATCAACCCACGATATCTATCCAACCAGTAGCGATATTGAGGTGTTGTTCGCGTCAGAGTGATGTTTACGTAAATATTTTTAAAAAAATATGTATGTATTTTTTTATTTGTAAGAAACGTAATTATTAAGAATAAAACTTATAGTTGGTCAATAATCAAGGCAGACGATCCGAAAAGCAGGAACGAGCAGCGAGAAACAACTTATACAGGAGTTTCACTACAGTAACTTATCGAGACGTGGTGTTGTACAACCTCTATGAGCCCAGGACACAGATATTTTATTTATTTATTTTTTTCAATAAATTTTATTTTCATGAATTATTTCGACGTTACATGACGCAGTTGTTTGTCACTCAGGTCTAAATTCCGGGAGGTTCTGGGCTCGAACTCCGTTAAAAGCTGCGTGCAAACGTTCAATTCTGACACACAAAAACTACACGGCAGATCGAATAAGTGCAATTTACATGTAGTCTTTAAAAGGGGTAAAATTGCAGTTCGCTTTCCACTTAGGTTCCTCTACAATATCAGCTGACATATCGTCGGTATACTGCCAAAAGTGATTGAGTCATAAATGCTATTTCGCTTTTAAAACAGTATTAAATTGTAGATATTAACAAAAATGTGGTATGTTGCTATACTGTGACACAACAGTACGAAACGACGAATAGACTTTAAACTTGGGCAATTGTTCGTGAACAACATATACATATTCCTACCAATTTTTTATAATTTTATCTCATTTTGACATTGTCACTTTTGGCAGTAAACCGACGATATGTCATCTCACTAATCTCAGGTTTGGGGCACCAAATACGTTTCCGCGAAACCTTTACCCTCTGAAACTTTGTAATGTCAATAAAGATAAAGTGAATATTTTGACAATATATAATTGAGGGCACCGTCACCAATGGTTGTGCACAGGGTAAACAGATGTTTCTCATTCGATTAACCACTTACCTTAGATGTCTGTAACTACCCCAGAACGTCAAATTGGCAGTTTTATAAATAAGGCCCAGGCGAAGTCGCTGTTAGTGGCAGGGACAAACTTAACACTGCTTTTCGCGTGGACAGCTATAGCTACTTATCCTTCTGCAGAATTAGTTCAACTAGCCGCTTGGACATTCTAACACTTGATGACTCAAGTACCAATCTTGTGTACAAAGAGGTTTTTCAATTAAAGTAAATATTATCAGTTACGAATAATACTCGCGAGCAAAGCCGCGGGGGACTGCTAGTTAATTATAGAGTATAAATCCATTTTTGCGATATAACAAGCTTTTTACGCAACTCCTTGGAAGTTACTTTGTATGGGGTAAAGAATAATAGATACTTCAACCACGGGTTTCTCAAAAAAACTTTTAAAGAATCACACATAAGAATTTCCTGCAAAAATTTTGCGTGTAACATGAGCGAATTTATTGAGCTAGATCTATTTAAACCACTTCTGTTGTCAAGATTATATTTAAAAAAAAAATGAATCTAATATTTCGAATGGAGAAACTACAATTTACAAAAGTTAAATTTTTACACAGATTTTGTTTTGGAATAATTTTGTGTATTGTCACTAAAATATTAAAAACATTTTTGAAAAAAAAAATAACATTTTAATTTATTTGCAACGTACAACTTATTAAAGTAATTTGAGTTTTTCTTCGTAATTAATCATGCAAAGTCGTTTATTATTTTTACGATTTATTAATTTTGCAGCAGAAAATTGAAAACATGAGTTCAATTAAATTCTTCCTAAAATTATGTGTTTTAACGGACCTAAGCGACTCGACTATAAACGAAAGCCTAATGTTAAAGATTCACATTTTATTGTGTGTATAAGAACACACTAGTGATGATCATTTAAGCCCCTTGCATCAACAATGATCCTGATAGTTGAGACCGAGCAAGGTGGTGGGTCTGTAACATGTTGGAATCGCATTCGTGAGGGCCCGGGTTTGATCCCCGACTCCGGTCATCCTGATTTTAGTTAATAATAATTTTCCGAAATCTCTCCAGGTGAATGCTGTGTTGTTTTCTTAAGGGCACAGTCTATATTTTCAACGTCATATTTATATTTTTTAATTTGTATCAGATAGTTTATTTCATTTATTTGGCATAAATTGTGACAAAATTTTTAGTGCGAAATTTTTTATTTCCCATAGTTTTTGCGTACTGACTCGTAAATGTACAAATTTGCAGTTTAGGGTTTTTTGCACTCCAGTAAAACCAACTTACTTACCGAATTGAAAAAAAATATATATAGAATAAACATGTTGTAGGCAACAACGTCTGCTTTGTAAAAAAACATTATATTCTTGAATTTTGTTAAATTTTAGTTTCAAATTTCAGCAATTTTTTTAAACACATAAAATATCATATTTTTGGTTTTTATATAGGATAAGTTGTAGTCTACATCATATTTATTCTACGGTAGTTTTTTATTTTTGTTTATTTTGATTATTTTTTTTATTATTTCGGTACGTCAGTTGGTTTTGGTGGTTTGCACAGAATCGTAATGTGAGAATTTCGAAGTTTACGAGTCGTTACGCAAAAACAATTAATGGTAAAAAAATTTTACATGAACAAACTTTAGTCAGAAATTATGACTTAAATAAGAAAAATGTATGTGGTAAAATAAAAAATATAAATATGACGTTGGAAACTAATGCAGATCGCGCCTTCAACAAAGGCCATGGTCGACTCTTCTCTCAGCTGCTGTCATTTTACCAAGTTGTGTGACATTGTGTATAATAACCTCGCTGTCAACGAGACGTGAAGCCCACATACATAACCCGATAGAAATGCATTTTAACAAATAATATATGTTACGTTAGTACAAAATTTAAAAAAAGCTATTAATGAAAAGTTACCTACCTCTTATATTCTTTGTTGTTTTACGTAGTTCGAAACAAAATTACCAGTATCTACCTGAGCAACAATAACAAATATTGCTACCCAGTGCAATCCACAACTGACCTGACTTGCGTTCGTTCACCCGAGTCGCTCCAATAGAATAAAAACTATCTAGGCGTAATATTTATAATGAACGTTTCCTGTGGCAACCGACGTACAGAATTGTCAACAGTGAGGTAACCTTATTGATTCAGTCGCAAGAAGTCGTTGACAAGCACTCACGAATATATATTCCAGAACAATGCGATAACCTACTGGACAGGAATAACTTTGTTCTTAAGTTCGTGCTTCGCTCGGCTTATCTAGTGATTATTATCGTCCCTCTACAAGCAACAATGGAAATATACTGAGAGGGCTTGTGTTTACTCGCCAACTCTGAAAACCTACGATCAATATACCAAGCACTTGTAGTCTTTTACAAACCAGCTGAATACACTGTCTTGGAAGAGCATACGACGGTACTTGAAATATTGACGTTACACTGTCTAACACGCAAAGAACGGAATAATTCGCAATTTCAATGACCACATTACAGTATATGTTCCTGTGTACACTCCAGCTACAACAATTTGTCCGTTGACTCGCCTACTCGCAGGGAACGGAATAATTCGCAATTTCAATGACCACATTACAGTATATGATCCTGTGTACACTCCAGCTATAACAATTTGTCCGTTGACTCGCCTACTCGCAGAGAACGGAATAATTCGCAATTTCAATGACCACATTACAGTATATGTTCCTGTGTACACTCCAGCTACAACAATTTGTCCGTTGACCCGCCAACTCGCAGAGAACGGAATAATTCGCAATTTCAATGACCACATTACAGTATATGTTCCTGTGTACACTCCAGCTACAACAATTTGTCCGTTGACTCGCCAACTCGCAGGGAACGGAATAATTCGCAATTTCAATGACCACATTACAGTACATGTTCCTGTGTACACTCCAGCTACAACAATTTGTCCGTTGAAAATTTTAACACCCAGGTCGACGAACTCGCGAGATTATCTGTTCCTTAATTACCCGATAAGCGTTTTCTGGAGACCAAAACTCATTTGTCAATGAGTAGAAACAAAACGGCGAAACGGTGACAGCGATGGGTAGTTAAAAATGAGCCAATACTTTCCCTTTCACTTGTTTAAATTTCCCTAGTTTCCCTTTAATTTTCCTACTTATCTAAATATTTCTCTTTATCACAACATTTTACTTTTCTCTCAAGACTTTCCTTTTGTTCTTTTTTCGTCAAGAGGGATGGCTTTTTGACAGCAAGGGTGGCTTTGTGCCACTCAGAATATTTTACTTTTAAGTTATTTGAGTGAAAACTAAGTTACTCCAATTGAGTGTTGTAAACTATAAAGGATGAAATGTAAATAGCGGAAAAGATGGTGGGTTCATTCAAGAATAATAAGTATAGGAACCATGCCTGTATTGTCAATGGAATGGGCGTAATACCACCGTGAAAGTTTTAATAATGAACATTTTAAGTGACGATAATTCGACAACCACTACAAATGGAACGTTGACCTTCCAAACTCAATTCATATGCATGACGACACGTATGCTGGGAATAAAACACAATCCAATCCCATGCGTTGGAGACATGGGGTCGCCTCTGTTATTGTGCATATACTGATGTGCATGAACGCCTGTAGCAGTCCATCCTAGTGAATAAAGCATCGGAATGAAATGAGGAACAGAAAATATACACTTGTCTGAGCACGCTCTGACAAACGGTTTATGAGTTATAAGCACTCAAATATCGGAGCATTATAGTGGAATTATCTTTGCATAACATGTTAACTAACACTACTTTCATGGTGGTAGTACGCCCATACTACATTATTAACAATAGAGGCTTAATTCCTCTACTCATTATTCTTGATGTCTGTCTATCTGAACCCACGAGCTTTTCCGCGATTTACATTCCAACCTATAAATTTAAACCATTCATTTAAAATTTAAAGTTATCTACTAAACAACCACAAAATTAACATTGTAAAAAGCCGAAAATTACTCGCAGTTGGCATTAAGTAACCCCACTTGACTGTACATTAAAATCTCCCCGTTGACCTAGGGAATTTCCCATTTTTCCACAGAATCAAAATCCTAACATTATTTGAGTTTAGCCTCGTCCTCGTAGCAGGCAGAATACACCGAGGAGAACAGGTCAGATTGAGAACAGGAACACAGTATTCGATACATTTTTTCATTCAATATTCTTTATTATTTTATAAAAAATTTTCTTAAAATTAAAAAACTTTTTCAGTGATAATTTATCATATTTTTTATTCATAATATGTACAGTGCTGTTCAGAATAAATGAGCGCACTCGTGGAGCAAAACATATTTCAAAGTCCCGCTCGGCTATGTTCGGCGTGTACCGCAGACGCACTAAGTCACAGGCGCAATCACAGGTTGTGAATTGACGCGCGCGCTGCAGCTCGCAAAATAAATTTCCTCGAAAAAAAAAGTACACAGCTCACGGAGTTGAAAATGATGGCGTGCAGCTCATTTGTTGTATTTATTTTATAGTATTTGCGGAACTGCAGGCATTTTGTGGAACACAATAAACGAAGATTATATACAGGACAGTGTATTCTAACATGCTGGGCATTAAATTTGCGAGATATTCCGTTCTTTATGTAAAGATACTTTTATTGTAACAGCTTCATCAACAGTGTTACCGAAAGGAAAAGTGAGTTGTTCTTTGGTCCTGAGCACGCATCAAACTGTAATGAAATTGAGAGAAAAATAGTGGCACAACACTTGAACAATTTTAAATTTAAACATAATCACATTTTATCTGCAAGCTTATTATGCATTTACATTCTATCATTTAGTATATTTTATTAAAATTTCTCGTCTTATACATTAGGAATTAAAGTCCTATGTTTGAGAGTAGCATTAGTGAACAACCTCAAAAATAAAATCCTTGTCGAAATCATTATTGTCATCGTCGAAATATTCTTTGCTAGTTTCCGTACCTGCAAATTTCCAGTCAAAATTGTGTTCCAGAATATACAACTCTGCGATCACAAAAAGTAAATATTTTTTATGTAATTATTTAGCGCCGTAGTTAATCACGTAATTGCTAGTTGGTTTTTTTAGTAGATGTCAATCACAGTTAGTGTACAATAAACGATTGAATGCATCCTTCTCTGACTTAATGTGCTGTAATATAAAAATACTATTCTTCTTACTTTGTTAGGACTACACAGTTTCAGTAAATTGCACATTTCAATGCACAGTGGTTGTGTGTTGTAACCTTCTTAAATCATTATTAAGTACTACGATTTGGAGTACCAAATTTTAATTTGTCCTATTTCGCATAGATTATATATATTTTTTTCTTTTGCTATTGATTCGGTGTTACGACAGAAGAAACAGAATATATAAATAACATTTGCAACTTATGCTGTCTATTATAGATTTATAACACTTCTGGTTTGTCCCAGTAAAATGTTTTAAGGCCTGTTTTGGGCACACAAATGTTGCCCTACAAAATATAATTCCAATACTGTGGGTGAAGCTACGAAGTGTAGTAAACATATCGAAAATTAGTTAATATTACTGTTGAATGCTCTATGGATGGATGTAATCAAGCCATAGCAACCAGTTGTGTTCATGAAGTAAATAAAAGATGGTGGCTCGGTGAGTTATTGTACTAGTGTCCTGTGTTTTGGAATTTATTTCCTGGTCCTCCGGTAGTTTCTGTACATTTACTTGTTTTGTGTTCTTCCCAAACATTTTTGGTCCTCCGGGCCGGATACATCAAGTATGTGTTTATGTATTCAGCGATTTTTGATGTGGTGAAGAAGTCAAAAGCATTGGATCTGTTGCCCAGGACATGTCAACATTTAACTGTCTCAAATATTGTGTTATGACTGTGAACAGTGGCAGCTGTTATTACTTAGTTTCTTCTCAGAGTTGAACTGTTTCTTGTATTTTGGTGTTCCTTTTTTCACTGATCTCGTCTCAAGAGAGTGCACCTTTGTCTCATTCACACCAACTTTTATTGTCTCGTAAAATTTACGCTTGTTGTCTGCTGATACTTTGTTGTGAGTACTATAACCTTGTTTGTTTTTGTGAGTTGTTCTATTATCTTCGGCCTACATTCTATCTTGCTTCCAGTGATAATTTTGTGCATTCTAATAACGTATCTTGTTAGTCACCCAGGTTTTGTTCTCTCTTTCGTTTGTTTGTATGTGGTTTTGTTTTGATCCTCACACCATGAATTTCAAAGGTTTATCAATGCAGTTAAGACTTCAAGAGAACTCGATAAATAAGATTACTGCTCGTGTCTCTACACTCATTGATACTAGTGAGATATCTGCAACTGGCATACACGAAGCAGGGGTATTGTTGTTCTGATTTGAACAGCATTGAGGCAACAATAAACACGTGTATCGACAACTTTTTAAAGTCTGATAACGTTTCTCTTGCCTATGATGAAGATTTCTTGGCCGAAACACACTCAAGTCTGGCATCTCACACTATGGACACCCGTACTACTCCCTCGACTATTCTTGCCAGTGTTGAGCAACCAACAGCAATTGTGTCCCACATGAATGTCAGAGTGCCAAAACTCAATTTGCCACTTTTCTCAGGTCAGTGGGAAGAATGGCCAACATTTTGTCAATTTTTTAAAGCCACAATTGATGATAACCAAGCTCTTCTTGAGGTTGAGAAGTATCATTATATTGTTGGATCCTTAAGGGGCGAGCCTTCACAACTCAAAAGGAACATTCCACTAACTGCTGAAAATTTCACAGTTGCTTGGCAGAGTCTGTCTTCAAGGTATCACAACCCCCGAAAACTAGTAACGCTCCACATTAATAGAATTCTAGAATTGCCAAATGTTACTACAGCACAACACAAACCACTTCGTCATTTTGTAACAACTTTTCTGGAGAATGCTCGTGCTCTTGATAGCTTAGGCCAGACCATTACCAAACTTAATCCTGTATTACTTACCCTTCTGATGAAAAAAAAAGACATTTCTCTACGAACAAAATTTGAACAGTATCGCACAGACATTCCAGGTGCATTCCCAGAGGTTGAGGAACTGATTATATTTTTACAGTTGGAAGCTTCCAGAATGGAGAATGCACAAGAAGTAGGCACCAAGCCGAGTCCGATTGCTTCTAAATACAGTACAGGCAAATTTGCAAGTAGTAGAACGGTTTTGTATTCAAACTCTGAGGAGGATGGAAAAAAGTGTGTTTTTTGCCTACAGACACTGCATACACTTTACAAGTGTCCTGAGTTTCTAGAAAAATCACCTGATGAAAGACAACAGATGGTACGTAAAAAACGTTTATGTTTCAATTCTTTGGGAACATCTCATGTTGTAGCCAACTGTCCTTCACAACATGTCTGTTCACACTGTGGACAACACCATCACTCATTGTTACATGTTGTAAAAAGGGGCTAGAGACCAGTCGCTGTATGGAGCAGATCCTCAAGTTAATTTGTCTACTTCTCCAGATGAACATGAGCCTGTCCCTCAGTGTAGGAATGTCCGCCACACATTCTAGTCCCTCTGTGATCCTATTATCCACTGCTCTTGTTTTGCTTGCTGACTCACAAGGTAATCGTCATAAATGCCGTGCCATTTTAGACAGTGCCGCCCAAGGAAGTTTATTTCAGAAAGATTATCTCGAGAGTTGTGTTTGCCACGAGAAAATTGTAATGACCAAGTCACAGGATTGTCCCAGTCTTATGTTAAGGTTCGTGGTACGGTAACTGCAAATATTATGTCAGGAATAAACAGGTCATCACTGTTTAATCATTCTATGTTAGTAGCGTCCAAGATGACCAATCCACTGCCACCTACAAATGTGGATGCTGTGATTCGAAAGCAGTTAGGGTCAATTCCTCTTGCAGATCCAGCATTTGACACTATTGGTGCCGTTAATTTGATTTTGGGGGCAGAAGTATTTTCTCAAGTTCTCAAGGAGAGAAGCTTAGCCTAGGAGAAGGATTACCAGTTGCCCTCGAGACCACCTTTGGGTGGGTGTTGAAGGGAAAATGTCCTACGGCATGCGTTAGAACTAATGAACCAATCAACCCGTCAATAGCATTACTGTGCAATAATATGTTGGAGTCCATGCTGAAACGGTTTTGGGAATTGGAGGAACGTCCCATTGTTAAGCATTTGTCTCCAGATGATGTTGCATGTGAGCAGCATTACCAAGTAACACACTACCATTTACCATCACGTCGGTATGGTGTTCGTCTTCCTTTTCGTCCTGACATGGTGCTTGGTCAGTCCCAATTGTTAGCCAATTAGCGATTCATATTATTGGAACTTAAACTGCTTACTCAGCCTGATGTTTGGGTCTTGTACAAGGATTTCATGACAGAATATGAGATTTCACAACACATGGAGCTGTGTAGTTTATCTACAAGCCAGATATGCAGTTGTAATTTCATTCCTCAACATGGAGTAATGAAACCTTCCAGTTCAACCACAAAACTTAGGGTTGTCTTTGTTCTAGTGCCAAGAGTTCGATAGGACATTTTTTAAATGATTGTTTGTATTCAGGTCCCAAACTGCAGTCAGATATTTTGGACATAACTTGCAAGTTCAGAACTTATAAATTTGTTTTATGTTGTGACATCAAACAAATGTACCGACAAATTGTTCTTCATCCTGATGACAGAAAGTACCAGTTGATTTTGTGGCGTTCAGACATATTTAAGGATCGTGGCAAGTACCAATTGAACACTGTCACATACAGCGTAACAAGTTCACCTTTCCATGCCATTAGAACGCTACAACAGCTTGCAGCTGATGAAGGACAGATATTTCCTAGGGCAGCAAACGTACTACAAACTCAGACATTTGTTGATGATATTATCACTGGTGCTGCATCACTTGAAGAAGCATTTGAATTCGGGGAGGAACTTATTTAACTGTTGGGGAAAGGTGGTTTTGAGTTTCATAAGTGGGTCACAAACCACCCTGCACTACAAAATGGTCTCCCAGCTGCCAGTTGTGAGGTAATCTCATTCACTAATTATCTGCAACAAGCTCACAGTATTCTTGGACTGCAATGGAATGTTTAAAGAGATGCTTTTTCTCATCAGGTAGAAGAACAGCTATCATTGTGTACTAAACGGTCAGTGTTGCCCTATATTGCTAGGATATTTGATCCCTTTGGCTGGTTGGCTCCTGTTGTGATGTGGGCAAAAATTTTTCTTCAATCATTGTGGTTACATGGACTTGGTTGGATGATCTTCTTCCTGGTTCTCTTCTTGACTCATGGCAGCAGTTTATGCATGGAATTGTGACTGTAAATTCTCTGTTGATTCCCCTCTCGTATGCTAATGATAGTGGATCTCCTATTGATGTCCAGTTACATGGTTTTTCAGATGTATCGGAAAAAGGATACGCTGCTGTTGTGTATATCCGCCTCACATTTCCAAATCAAGTAACAACTGTGAAGTTGGTAATGGCCAAAACAAAATTGGCACCTCTTAAGTCAATCTCCCTACCACGCCTTGAGCTGTGTGGAGCCCATCTGTTAGCTCGACTTATATATCACTGTCAAAACCTTCATCTACCGATATATGGTGAGATGTCACTTCATGCATGGTCAGATTCAACTGTTGCTCTGGCATGGATCACACTTGCTCCTCATACATTGAAGACATATGTAGCAAATCGTGTTACCCAAATCCAGGAGTGGACCACCCCTAGTATTTGGCATCATGTGAATTCTTCAGATAATCCTGCTAACTGTGCCTCACGAGGATTATTTCCTAGACAGCTAGTTCAAGATCACATTTGGTGGACCGGTCCTTCATGGTGAGTCCTTCCGCAAAAAGATTGGCCTTTACAACCCTGTGTCAACATACAATCAGTAACCATTCCGGAGCTCAAACCAGCCACACGGTCAGCATCAATAGTTACTAAGGAAGACTCATTGTTGTCAGATTTGAAACTGTTTTCTTCTTGGATGAAGCTAGTATAGGTGGTAGCTTGGATGTTAAGGTTTGTTCACAATTCTAGAAAGAACAAGCATGTTCAGGGAACCCTTTCTGTCAGTGAATTAAACAGAGCTACTCAAAAACTGTATTTATAGTTCAACACGAGGCCTTTCAGAAGGAATTGCAACTCTTGAAGAGAAATAAGAATTGCTTCCCTCGCATACAACTTGCGCCTTTTCTTGACCCTGATGGACTACTCGGGGTGGGCGGCCGCCTGGAGAATGCCACACTCCCAATTGCTGCCAAAAAGCCAGTTATTTTGCCTCATGACAGTCACGTTGTCAAGTTGCTGGTGAGTTACTATCATGTACTTGCATGCTTCTTAACAGTTGTTGTATGCAATGTTAGCATTTGCGGTTTTGGATATTGGGAGCCAGAAGGTTAATTCTTCTGTGATATCTCACTGCATTAGTTGTTTTCGCTGCAAACCAGCTTATGGGTGACCTCCCATGGTCTCGAGTCACCCCTCAACCTGTGTTCCTACACTCAGGGGTTGATTTTACTGGATTTTTTACTATCAAGGCCAGCAAACTGAAGAAGGCACCAACAAAAAAGGCTTATTTGTGTCTGTTTATATGTCTTTCCACAAAGGCTATTCACGTAGAGGTTGTGTCAGAATTGTCGATGGCTGCCTTCATTGCTGCATTGTCTCGTTTTGTTTCACGCCGTGGGCTTTGTTCACACATTTATGCAGACTGTAGTACAAATTTTGTTGGATCTTTTGCTCAATTTCAGAAGACTGTGATCAATTTACTCAAGTCAGCACCACACAAGAACACTATTGAGGCATTTTTATTAGCACATTGGATTAGTTTTCATTTTAATCCACCTGCTGCACCTCACCAAGCAGGGCATTTGGGAAGCTGCAATCAAGAGTGCCAAGACGGTGCTGAAGAAAGTCGTGGGACTTTAAATCTTAATGTTTGAAGAATTCACTACAGTGGCAACAAGAGTTGAAGCTGTCCTAAATTCCAGGCCTCTAAGTCCCTTGTCCTCTGATCCTTCTGACTTAAGGGATCTAACCCCTGGACACTTTCTAATTGGTAGACCTCTACTTGCCTATCCAGAAGACGATCTTACTCAAAACAATTTAACCTATTTGACACGCTGCAGACTTGTTCAAGTCATTGGTCAGCATTTCTGGAAACGATGGCAGAGGGAATACCTTAATACTCTTCAACAACGTGAGAAGTGGACAGTTGTACAGAAGAACTTGAGTGTCGGTGACCTTGTGATCTTACAGCAGGACAACATACCAGCATTGAACTAGTGCTTAGGCAGAATTACACAAGTGTATCCAGGACAAGATGAATTTGTGAGGGTGGTCAAAGTGAAAACTGTAAATGGCGAATTAAAACGTCCCACCATCAAATTATGTCCTGTACCCATAAATGAGTAACATTGTTCTGAATATTGTATGTGATTTTTTGTGTCTAAAATAGTTATTTCAGGTGGGCCGAATGCTGAATGCTCTATGGATGTAATCAAGCCATAGCAACCAGTTGTGTTCATGATGTAAATAAAAAAGATGGTGGCTCAGTGAGTTAGTGTACTAGTGTCTTGTGTTTTGGAATTTATTTCCTGGTCCTCTGGTAGTCTCTGTACATTCACTGGTTATGTGTTCTTTCCAAACAATATATATATTGTTTTTTAACTTTTGATTATTATTGTGGTGTTACGTTTAATAAAAGCAAGGTCTTATCACTTTCTATAAGTCGATGATGCACTGTGTTACTAACTCCCGCGGGAGTGGCCAACAATCGTACAGACCCATCAATTTAGCGCGGCCGATACACTTAAGTTGAAGTTGAGTTAGTAGCACCCCGCCATCTGCCGTCGACACGGATTAAGTGGCCTTGTCTGCTGCCTGCCGCCCCGACTTAGTGACACTCCTTAAATCCAGCTTATCCACCGAATTTAATGTCGCGCCGCCGATCAACTTCACTCGCCCCGTCGTTACTAATCAACTGATCGGGTCGTTTCGTCTGCGGTATGCTGCCCTGACTCGTCGACATCCAAACCCCCGAAGTCCCACAACGACACGAGCACCGCTCGCGACCTCCTTCGACTGCAGTCAGTTAAGATCTCCCCCTCTCCACACTGTCCGAAAACCAGCCACCGGTCCCAGTATTGATATTCCGGCCAATGGGAAGACAGCATGCACAAACACCCCCGCCTACCGAAGCCAGCCCTGTAGTACACCATCGCAACATTTATTTAATTTAAATATTTCGTTTCAAAATCTGGACATTTCTCATTAGTTTAATTAACTTATATTTCTTATTTAAATGAACAGATTACTGGAGCCAAAATCCTAATGTATATTGTTTTGCATTGTCTCTAAGCCTCGTTGCCATAGGCTGCTGCATCCCCCTCCCCCTATTGACCAGAGTGGTCCAGCGGAGGAGTATGGGATGAGTAATGGGCAGGACGGCGCAAAGTTTCTGCGACACCATCTGCTTTGCCAGCCCGAGGGAACGGCCCAGATTCTCAACATCGTTCTCTTATTTAATATCATGTCATTAAAAACCCTCATAGCATATTTTGCGTGGCAGATTCGGTATCGTGACGCGATAACAAATCGAATGAATGGTCGCATGACCAGACAATTCCAATTTAGAAGAGTTCCCTAATTAAGTACAGATTTGCTTTATACCTACTTACACCAATACCTGCACGTTACAAAACTAGCGCTATTCCATAAAAACACAAAATTATGATTTCATCGCACTTGAACGCCCGTAAGGGATCTGCCTTCCTCAGAATCGTTCCGCAACTTAAACTGTATTCGGTTGTACCTGGTATTGGTTTCCCGTTGCACTATTCTCCTATACTCAGTGCAGAAAGTAAGGCTTATATTTGTCCGAAAGCAAATTAATTAATAATGAATCAGTACCGCTGAAAATATTTTAACATGTGAATGCCTATCCTTTCTCCAACATGGCTCTTAGCAGGGCAGCGTCCTGAAAAGTCGACATAAGGTGATTATTTAATTCCTTTCACCGGTAGTGATTTACTACGATCGGCGTTCCCAGGTAAAAATTCCATGTGTCTTTCTTCCACATGAAAACTTTATCGCCGAACAAAGTACACCATAATTAGAGATGATGGTATAGCGCGAACATTTTTTGTGTCAACAAAGCCTTGAAAACGGTGTAGTTTACGCCACATACATGGTTGAGTGATACACGTCTGACACAACACAGATGTCTGCAGACCAAAACCGCTATAAATATTACAATAGTGAGATTCCTTCTGGCTCAGTCAAATTGGGTAGCAGCTCCACGTACAAGTAAACGCAAGTAATGTTTTGATAAGCTGAACGTACTTTGAAACACAGTTAAAAGTAAAGTTCTTACGCGATAAACCATCATCTCTAACCATGGTATCATGATATATACACCTTGCTCTATTTTTCGACTTTGTCGCCATCGACGTGGATACATGTGTAAAAGTATGCAATTAGTTTGAAGAAACCACTCAGGTATGACTTGTTGCCCTGCGATACAAGAAATTGTTGCACAGCCTGCACAAGGTCAGCATTGTTGTGGAGGTTACGTCCCGAGCGTGAGGCTTGCAATCCAGGGAACAGCAGACAGTCTGATGGGATAAGATTGGGGCTATAAGCGGGTGTTGCAATCTCACCCATCACTATGTCAAATATCTCAATGCTGGTAGCGACTATGTTAGAAAATAGTGCAAGGTGTATAGTTCATAATACCATGGTTAGAGATGATGGTTAGAGAGGATTATTTGTCGCGGGAAAACTTGACTGTTTGCTATGGTTTAACGTACAGTACGTTCAGTTTATTAGAAGATGATTGGCTTTCACTTTTATGTGGAGCTGTTGCCCTATTTGACTGATCCAATAAGATTCCCACTATTGTAATATGTTATGCCTGTTATTGGTCTGCATACAGTTACTTTGTGTCAGACGTACATCACCTAATTATGTGTGTTGTAATTAACTACAGCGTTTTCAAGGGTATGTTGGCACAAAACATTTTCACGATGTATCATCCTCTCTAATGAAGGTACATCGTGTAAATAGTTTATGCCAACATACCCTTGAAAACTATGTAGGGTTTTGCTACATGCGAGGTTTTTTTCTATCTGATCGTGTGTAATAAAAAAAGGGAACGAATTAGGAAATGATTTTAATGTCGAAATAAACGTACATATTTACGCTATTTCACTACATAATAACCGTGTGGATTGAGCCATTTGTCATACCGATTCACCAGCATGCCGATATCCTCATTACAGTCCGGATTTGGCACCGAGAGACTTCCACCTTTTCCCCACGTTGATAAAGTGGCTTCGATGACATCGCTTCAACACCCATGATGAACTGCAGGACACTGTTAAAACGTGGCTGAATAGGCAGGAGGCATCATTCTCTACAGAGGGTATCGGCAAGCTGGTGTATCGGTACGACAAATGCCTCAATCTGCACGGTGATTAGTGGAAAAATAGTGTAAATATGTACGTTTCTTTCAACATTAAAATAATTTTCTAATTCATTCCCATTTTTTATTACATTCGATCGGAGATTGAAAAAAAAAATAACCCTCGTATATAGCTCGGAAATGTACGTCTGCCACAACGTAACTGTCCGCCGACCAATAACAGGCACAAAATACTACAATTTCGGGATTATTATTGACTCAGTCCAATTAGGCAACAGCTGCAAGTAGATACGAAAACATGTTATATTTTCATAAGCTGAACGTGCGTTGAAACCCAGCTAACTATGTTTAGAGATGATGATTAGAGAAGGTGATTTATCGCGAGAATGTTTTCTGCCAGCTTATTCTGCAAATAAATGTAGCGTCCTGCGTCATGTATTGTTGGCCAACGGCTATGTAGCACAGTCTAGTTGTTTACACACGAATCACAGACGTCCAGTTGTAGCGCACCAGAGTTAGATTGGTCGAGTCAAATAGGGACTCGCCAGTAACGAAATAAAAGCGTCAGAAATGAATAGATTACATTGAAGCCTAGCAAACATTCAACTTTTCCTGCGATAACTCGCCTTCTCTAGTGATGATATATAGCGGAAAGCTTGACTGTTTGCTGGATTTCAACACACGTTCAGAAGCTGTAGCTAGTACTTGGAGCTATTACCCTATTTGACTGAGCCAATAAGGATCCCGATATTGTAACATTAAGTGCCTTTTATTGGTTTGCAAGCAGCTACGTTGTGCCATAAGTGTATCACCGAATCTTATATGTTGCACGGAACTACAGCGTTTCCAAGGGTATGTTGGCACAAAATATCTTCACGGTACACCATCATCTCTAAATGTGGTGTAGTTTATTTGGCAATAAGGTTTCCTTGTGAAAAACAGACGAAACGTAACTCTCGGAACACCACTAGTACAATACAGAAGCTTTTTGGACAAGTACCCGATTCTCTAAACGCATACTCTGTGCAAGTAAAAGTTTTTGTTAAGTACCAATATTGTTATAACCATTCCGAATTTCTGATATTTTGCTTTATCAGGAAGAGTTGAAATTCAAAATTGACTAAATGTCAAAATCCACATTTTCACGATTATTCCATCAAAATGTCGTATGTACCATGCCCTACAATCTTCATCAGTAAAATCAAACCATTGTTTTATAGGATGTCTATCAGACTGTAGTAAGTGCAATGTATAGTGACATTCAAGAAAATAAGTGCCATGGTAAATTACATTTCTATGGGAGTAAGTGACTTTGCCTGCGTGAGTTGAATTATGTCACCATGTTATTTAGAATGTATTGTAATGCTATGTTACTTTTAATGAAGTGTGGTGAAATGGACACACATAATAAAATGAAGTAAATAAGTTAACTTCAATGCGTGATTTCATTATAAAACAAACTAGACTTACGCCCTTTTGCATTCTGCTCACCTTTAGGTCTAAAACGCATGGGATTTTGAGTGTGATTACGTTTTATGTTTTGATATCCAGCAACATGCTTTTCTTCGAAAGAAGGTTTCTGGCACGTATTCCCTTTTAACTTTACACTCTTCACTGAAATAATTTTTTTTTATGATCGCCCGACATCTGCCGGGGCCATATTATTTTCTAAACTCCTAACAGAAATGTTTGAACTGAAATGTGTGTTTCCGCTATTTATCACGTTGCCAGTGTAAATACCAGAGAATGGGAGTCCGTAAAATGTTGCATCTAATAATTATGAAGCTTAGTAAGACAACATCCCTATTTTATTGAAAGTGGCGCTACAAGATAAATTAAATTAAAATATGGCTTCAAGAAAATGCTTTATTTTTATGCCATCCATAGCAGCGATGCGACCAGAATTATAAATAATACATATCAACCTTAGCTTTTTCACTTACTGTACATTTATTACAAAAGGAACTCCAATCACACACATTTATGGATTATTTGTAATAATAGAGACCACATTTGAAACTGAAGTCCAAATTCTGCACATATGTGTTACTAAAAACTGTGATCGTATGTATGTTAACAAAGCTCAATGAGAATAATAAGCAGCACTGAATGGCTAGGATTAGTCGCTAATTTAAGCGACAATTAAAGAAATTGTCATATTAAGTCGTCGTAGGAGATACCAGCCAGCTCTGTCGTTTGTGGGGAATATACATATTCGTTGACATTATGTTACTGCTACTTATAATGCAAGCAAGACACATCGCGCGTTATGCGATGGGGTGTAAAATTACATTGCACACGTGTCTGGTCTATTAATACATTAAACATATTGCACCCTGAGTACAAGACTATCGTAACTCAAAAAATGGAATTTTTGAAATATTTATGTTGTAAGTAGGAAAATATTGTTATCTAGACAATGTAAGTCTACACTGAAAAAAAAAGTATAGTTGTAGGTACCACACTTCTATTTAAAAAGAGGCAGCAAAACAATTTGGCTGTCGGTACTACTCTGGATAGTTCCTTCAACAATATGTTGTGTAAGAAGTAACAATCTGGTTTATAAACGTAACAAGGCTGTTTGTTTCTTCTACAAAACTGATTGTTGACGGAACTGTCCAGAGTAGTACCAACAACCAAACTGTTTTGTTGTCCCTATTTTAACTGAAGTATGGTATATGCAACTATACTCTTTTTTCAGTGTACCGCGACATTGTATTTATATTTATGGAACTTATGGCACATAATATAGTGTTGCACTTTGTAAAACATTATATAATAATATGTACAAGACGATGGCATCTTGAATTGTGATAATATTGTACCGAATTTCTAGTTGATAGTGTGCAAAACTGTCGTATGTCAAAATACGATACTGTCGCATTACGTAACCCAGTTATACTCTTTGTTGTTTACGTCGCAAGTAATTGGTTTATTGCTATCGTTAAACAACTTTTGTGTTGTTAGCATGCCATGTCTGTACAAGTTCATTTGGAATAGTGGTGTAAAGTTATGAGAGGAAAATTATAAAGGTGAACTATGTGTACAAAGAATAAGGGTACATCAATATGTAGTAGAATCCCTCGTCTTGCTTTGAATAATATGGATCAACCATCTAGTAACGAGGTACGATGAAATGTGTTTTATTGCATATTTTTCTCCTAAGTGCTTTAAAGGGATTGTGCCAAAATTTTTCATTTTTATTAAGTTAGTTTTGTAATGTAAAGACAGCATTGAAAGAAGTGTATTAGACAGGATTCGTGGAGGTAGATCTTCGAGGAAGACATGCACCCCACAGTGAGGTGTTAAAAGGAATACAAGAGCACATACAATCCATATTAAGAGTTTAATATCACTAACTGATGGTAGTTTGAATATAGCAGCACTCGACAGACTGTACAAAGAAAAATGTATATCATAACAGAAACCTTTTCCTAAAGTATCAATAAATACGAAAACTTTCAACACTGAGTGTTACATAGGTGTATTTACACTCAAGAAGGACCAATGCTTTTTATGTGAACGCTATGTAAGAACTGAAGCCCTAATGAGAAATTAACCATTCAAGTAGCTTATGAAGAACACCAGAAGCAGAAAGAACCATTTTGACGTGAAAAATAGGAGGATGTAAACAAAGCCAACCATGACACGAAAACACTGGTTACTATGATTTATAAGCAGTCATACAACCACCAATAGAAAACGTTTCATCGTTTTACTATAAAAGCAATCTCGGGACGTACAATTTCACAATTTATTACAATGGAGAAAAACATGGAACTTATTATGTTTGGCATAAAAGCATTGCTCACAGAGGGTCCCGGGAGCTTTGTATTTCATTATTTGAAAGAACAATGTTTAGGAAAATAGAAAATAATATTTTACTCGATAACAGCTACATAAAGATCTTGGGATTCCTACGGATTTCCATACATTCTATTCAAATATGCTTCCACTCGAAGTACTAAACCTGTGAATCCAAGATCTTCAAACAGTAATGAGGAAAGCAAGTGAAAAGACTTGTCCAGTTCATTACTGTCAAAGTAACTGAAATACAAACATTATTGAGAATTTTTATGTGAACTAAAATTTCTTGATTTAAATAAGGCACATTTCTCATTTTAAGTACTTTAGACTTTTTTATAGTTAACCTTTTTATAACCAGTCATCAAGAAAAATTTTGTGATACTAGTTTGTCAATGTAATTATCATCATGTAACCATGCAATACAATCACAACTTAAAAAATTATTAACTTTAATAAGAAAAAATAATAACTTCAAATGTATGAATATATGTTCTTAAGAAGAATAGTAGCCTATAATAAACTATAGGCCTAACATATCAAACCAACAGAAAAAATATATAATTTGTGTTACCATAATACTTTCAAAAAGGTCTCCTTCTTTAACACTCATTTACCAAAAACAAGATATTTTGAATTGCGATTCTCTTTTACTCAGGGTACGATATGCATTCGCCATATTGTTGTAGAATGCATTCGTAGCCTACAAAGAAATTGGTACTGCGTCCCAATATATATTGTGCGTTGGATCACGCCAATCTAGGCGTAACATAGGCACGTTCCAAATGTATCGAGACGTGTGCGTTCAGATGTTGAAACCGACATTGGAAACAATCATAACGCACTCGAAAGTGTAGATTATTTATTGACTTTCAGAGAAGTACAGTAGGTGAAATAATATAGCACACTGAGTACAGGCTAATAGTCACTAAATGAGCTGTCCAGATTACTGGCTTCTCAACTTTAAAGCACAATTAACAGTCTCATTGCGAATATTGTTGAACTCGCCTAAAAAACTACTCGCATTTGGTCTTACACTATTTATTTGGTAAATTTCGGAACAAAATATTGAGATGGGCAATGCCAAACGGACGCGCAGGGCATAAAATGGGTTCACTCTGGCCAATCCGTTGGTCAGAGCTCGCACATCACTGTTCTATATGACGTGCTGGACGTTGTCATACTGTAACCATAAGTTTCCTGTGCATGTGATAGCGGTGCCATGATTTGCAGAGTTGCAAACAGACATTTATAAACATATTTCCCTAAATGTAAGTAGATAGAAAATAGGGGTTATAGCGCAAAGGCCTTTTGTGGTCCAAAAAATAACCCTCAAAACTCCTGTGCCATATACCCCCAATTTGTATCTTCTAGTGGAAAAGAAATATATATTTTTTAATTCAAAATCATACGAGATTGTTATTGTTCTAATTATTGGGAAGAGAACGAAATAGAAGATAAAAAAAATCTAAATTATAAGATTCAAGTAAAACTAGAAAAAATTTAAACAACACCAAATAATACCAAAGAAAGGCTGGCATTTCTTGTTTAATTTTTAACATACTTTTAAATTATATTTGTTTTGTTTCTATTTTAAATGTTTTAAATTTTTCTGGGATAGTTATATTATTCTCATTAAAATAACTTAACATTATTTTTGGGTAAGCTTTTGTTATACCTACCCAGCTTTTTATATATTTTCTAATATAGCATTTCCCAAACATGTACCAAGGGCGAATTAAATTTCCATCTTCAACACAATAAATGTGGTAAAAATTACATCCTAAATAACTATTACCATAATTTTTGTATAATTTCCTTCGTTATTATAACTTTTACATCCTCGCTCCAAGATACAATGCTTTAGGAATAATAAGTTTATCCATTTTTTACTTAAGAATATTTTAGTTATTTAATATATAGTATTTTTTTATAAATGGAACATTAAGAAAATAAAAAATATATATAGAAATAAACTTTAGAATCAAAATGCAGTACCAAGATACAATATAACGTTTTAACTGTTTATTGGACGAAGAATACCATATAGAATGTTAAGATGTAATTTTAGTGAAATATGGTTGTTTAAAATTACAGTTTTCGATAAAGAGAAAGACATTTTGTAGACTTAAAATATTTAAATAAATATACAAGAGATAAATATATAAATAGAATTCTTAAATCGATTAACACATGTAATATGGAATAAGAAGAATCTAATATTAATTAGACAAGATTGTTTGTATCCTTTCCGAGGTATATGCGAAGTCTGCGTGATGGGGAAACAGTCGACAGTTCCGTATGTCAAAGAACTCCCCGAAGAAAGGATCCCACGACGTATCCTTGAGTGTGTGTCATCTGATGTGTATGGACCCATTTTCCCGCCTACATACGACAATAAAACGTATTTTGTAACTTTTATTGATAACTACTCTCATTTTGGTGATTTGTATCGTATATAGAGGAAAGAGGAGTTTGAGAACAATCTGAGAAAATATATAGTTATGGTGGAAACTAAGTTTGGTCGTTACATAGAACGCCTAAGATGTGACAATGGTGGAGAATATATGTCAGGATCTGTTAAGAACTAATGTGTTTCCTGGGGGGATAACAGTTCAATATACGATACCTGGAAATCCTACACAGAATGGAGTTGCGGAATGATATAGCCGTACATTACTTGATCGTGCTAGATGTTTCATTATTGATGCGGGTGGTGAGAAAGAAAGAGTCAGTGGAAAGAAGCCATCCTCTCGGCTGGCTACGTAAACATCCGTCTAGAAACAGCATCTTTACCAGCAAAACTTACTCCAGCAGAACTATGGCCTGGTTTCTGTGATTTAAACTAAATTATAATTTTTGGCTCAGTTGCATACGCTCATGTTCCTAAAGAAGAGCAACAAGGATAACTTGATGTACAAAACTGCTTTTTGTTGGATATTGCGACAACGGGTTCAGGTTGTGGGATCAAGAAAAAGGAGAGTGATTGCTGCAAGGTCTGTAATATTTGATGAAATTAATAATTTTATACTTTCTCTAGCATACAAGAATATGGGGATACACCTACATATGCGGAAGTAAAATATAAAATGGGTGAAGAGAGATGAGAAAAGGGACCATCAGCAGTGGAAGAAGAACTAGAACTGCTCCGCTGTGCGAGGGAAAGACGTCCTCCCAAGATTCTCGAAGAATATGAAGTTTATTTGGTATTGTCAGCCTCTGAATATTCTTAAACTATTAGTTTTTGCGAGGCCTTCAAGTCACCAGATTGGAGGTAAGCCATAGAAACTGAATTAAAGACACTGAATGACAATAAAACATGGACTTTGGTAGTGTAGCCTCCTGAAGGAGTTAATATCATTGACTCGCGTAGGGTATTCTCTGAAAAACCTGTGGTGGAGTTTCTGTGAAGAAAGCAAGGCTGCTGGCACGTGGATACCAGCAACCCAAGATTGGAGAAGAGGGCGTCTATGCGCTGGTGGCCAGGATGACCACTCTCAGATGCCTGCTAGCTGTGCTAGTGGATCGCGACTGGACAATTTACCAACTTTGTGTTAAGAGAACAGATTTTATTCTGGATCGATAACAGTGTAAACATGAAGAGATGAAACAATTCCTTTTACATTTTTAAAATCTAAATTCCATATTCAGTAACATATTGTACGTTTAGCTTTCAGTAATCACATATATATTTTTTAAATTGGGTATACCATTTAGGAGGTACAATAGGAAATTCTGGACGTTTAATAGATAAGCAGATTTATGTGTGGTTAAAAAACACTAAAAGAGTACTTGTTTGTAACTTAACGCTTGCGAGTGTTCTACAGGAAGAGAGCGATTTGTGCTAGAATTATAATATAACTGAGTACTACAATCATAAAACTTTAAGAACTTGTGATTGTTATACAGGTGTGTGCAAAGTATTTGAGTGGTAAATTGTGTTAATTTGTGATAATGTTTGAGGAAACCGCAAATATAACGTTTATCTGGCTGACTGAAGTCGAGTACAAACTATTTTAAAATTTAGCTGACGTTGTGCTTAAGTCACGTTTATATGTATGCAGCATGATAGTGTCAGTTTCAGTATTGGCTAGCGTAAATCTCGTCCGTGACTGGAATAATGTGGTTCCACACAGCGGTCAAGCTATCAGTGGATATCACTGGGCTGGGTGTTACAATGTTCTGTGAAACGTTTCCATTCTTCTACAGTGACTCACGCCAAACCAATGTCTTGTTCAACTGGACCTCAGAATCTGATTAATTCAACGTTGTTAAGGTACACGCCCGCCCAGGCCACTAAACGGTGAGCAAGTTTATATGAAACCCCCTCAGCATATGCGAGGGATGTCTGCTTAGAAATATCATTTATAGAACGTCGCACGTGTGTATGTACATTAGAGGTGCTTTGATTATGTGTACAGCTTTGTTCTCGCGTCATAAAATGACCAATATAGACATCTTTGTGATCACACATTATGTATCCAAATCTTGGCGCAAAATATTTGTAAATTGAAAGCGAATGTTAACACTGACTGTCACATATAGGCAAGTTGTCGGCGAGAAGACCGACTGCACATAGACCTCAGGGCGAGGCATGATATGTGTGCTGTGTCGTCCTACTGCGTCTGTAAGCCTTCATTTCGAAGGCGCATAAACGTTCAGCCAAGCGGCCACCTTGGTTTCTCTTCGACTGGAAACCATAACGGTCGCTCTACGCAACACTGTTTGGTTATTGATTAGTTCTGGAGTGTGTATTAAACGATACGTTCTATGCCTACAAAACTAACAAGCCGAGATATACAATTAACAATAAATAAAAAATTTAATTATCTCAATAATAATAGGCTTGAAATATGAATTTTAAAAAAGTAGTAGTTAACGTAAAATTTGTCAAAACAAACATTTTTGATTTAAGAAATATTGCCAATACATTTCTTTAATTTGTAACAGCTAAAATTTTATGTAAAATATCGTATTAAAAAATTGAAAACTTTACAAACTCTTTCCTGTACAGATATTTCTTTAAAAAATTATCATACTTTCGTAATCATAGTTAAGCGAGTTATCTTTTGTTGTGCCCAAATAGGATAATATTATTTTAACATTTATTTCAAATTGACGTATTTTTGTTGGAAGCTACACAAATAATAGATCTTTAGTATTAACCTTAGTCAAACTGGATTGTATATGAGCACTAATTCGACGTTGTTTTGCGTGTTTTAGCTTGTCATGCAGTATCATTAGTTGACAATGATGGGGTGACTCATTGCTTTATGGAATTGCTTCTAGCTTTGAAGGACATAGCTATACATAGTGTTATAACTTTTGCCGGGAAGAGGATGATATGTAAGACACAGGTGAAAGAAGTATATTTTTAAGTTAAAGTAAATACAAAGAAATAGACAACAGTCAATAGAAAATAAAAATATGAAGAAGAGTTATGTTAAGAGAGAAATGAGTTAGGTTTTGTATCGCACTCCTTCCCTAAAACAAATGGAGACATATCGCTCGTACCACTGTTGAGGGCAGAGGAAGAAAGGTCCCTCGACGAAGGTCCTCGCTCAGGGTCGCAGGAGTTCGGCACCGGGACTCGAACCCCGAGTCAGAAAATTCAGTCGCTACCAGAGAGGAACATCGACTTCCCCGAGTACCCTAGCTTGTTTTTAATACTATTCTCAGTAACCCAATCAGTGTCATCAGAATCCTTCTCTCTGACTGGCTCTCCACTATGCTCAGGGGCGTAACATTTCCTACTAAAACCAAGGAGTGTTGCAAGTGGGTTTGTTAGGGTGCAAATACCCACTTAACTACACAAGACATTGGATACTTGATCTACTATTCCTGCTGCAATCCGCTTCATAGCGGTGGTTGTAGTCAGCCAACGCCAGCTGACCGCCTTCCTTCCACTCCAGCGATGTCGCGTTGTTGCGTAACAGTAACACAACGTCTCGAAGGAAGTGTGCTATCTGGGGGCAGGAAGCTTTGTTGCGAACTTGATTGCATAATGTCCAGTAATACTGGCGTATTATATATGTGTTTGTGAGCTCAGACAGCTGCTGTACAGAGTGAAGCTGTCTTGTGAGCTGTTCACAGATACTTGCTCATCAATAATAGGTGAGTTTTGGGTATAGATATCTTGTAAGGTTGTTAAACATGTGCATGTGTAAGTTAAAAATTTCAAAATTTTACAAATACCAAACCAAAAAAACACAAACTAAATGTCAGCAATATTTCTACATAAACTATACATATAACGAAAATTCATTCACGTTTGCTGTTGATTATTTATGAAAATTTTTAGCACAGCGTTTTCTATAATAATTATTTCACGTTAAACAGCGCGAACAACGCTATCTGCAAAAGCAGACGATGCATGCCCACTGAAACACTAAACGTTTAAGAAATTATACTGAAAATAATTTTCAGAATGCATTTTAGAACAAGTTTGTGCATTACTTTAATGATGCACCAAGGAAATAAAATAGATTTTTTAAACGTTACGAATTTTCTTTTAATTTAGCGAAGTTGACACAAAGCTTAATTTTTCGTGATTATTCTATAGAAGTTTAGAAAAACTTAAGTACTTGTAAGTAAAAAAAATTTAATATATAAATGTAAACAAATAATATCTTCCCACAGAATATCGGCATTGTACGTGATAAAAATAACACCTAGGTATACTAATATTATCTTTTACATCTTTACTAAGGAAAAGTATTATTTTGACGATATTCTGACGGTATACATCAAATTAAAAAAAAATATTTGATCAAGAAAAAAACCTAGGTAGGCATAAAAAGCATTTAATTCAAATTTAATTTATTTACTTTTAGAAAAAACATTGATATTAAAATCACGACCAAGTAAAATAAATAATCACGAGTAGCTGTCAGGTTCAATTTTATTTACTTTTAAGAGGCTTAATGCTTATTTGTGTGCCTGCATCATAGAGAATTACGCGCTCTTCGGAACAATCCTTGCAATTCACAGATGTGTTGGTAAACATTGACGACATATTTCCATAGAGCTTAAGGCAATGATCTAACATTTCTACAGCTTTTACGATAGAGATTTTTCTAATCCTAAACGTAAGCAGATATCGAAAAACGTCATGCATCATGGTCGCGGGGTCAGATCTCTCGCTTCCTACCTAGGCGATCCGGGTTCGAACCTCTGCTGGCCCGGCACCAGATTTTTCGCATGTGTATAACGTGGTGAAATTTGGGGTGGATTTTATCGGGGAACTAGCGTTTCCCCGCATCTCTCATTCCAACGTTGCTTCACTCTCATCTCACCCTCACCTCATCCATTCATTGGGCCGGACGGGCAACATGCGTGTCTTGCTAGTCGATCAGCCTGCCCAACCTTCACCCTGGCCTTCTCTCATACACACTGCGGCCCTGGGAACACTCAGTCAATTTTTATTTTTTATTACAGGATTCATTGTTTCTTAACAAAACTTGTACCACGGTCATACTTCAGGCCTACTATTTCTTTGCAACCAGAGGAAAACTCGTGTGATGAGACACATCGTTCTGCGCTGATGCTACGTAATAGTTTTTAATTTTTTTCCTAATCTAACAATTGTATTATTAAGATTCAATGCACAGAACTTTAAGGAATGTTTTAGTAACATTAAGATTCTTATACCGCAAAGCTTCAACGTGACAGCTCATTACTTGCATTTATTTGCCATTTAATATTATGATATAATAAAAAAATCTCCAGAAATTGTCTCAAAAGTCTCGTAAATTTTAGAAGCTATGAAATTTATAGTTTAATGCGTGTAATGAAAAAACTTAATCATGCTGAGAACATAATGCTTTTTGTTAAATATTTTGTACACCAGACCTTATTTGCACCCACCAAATGCACTGTTTTTAGTTGTTGTGTGTTACAAACAAACGCAATTGGATATGAGAGCAGATCTTTTTATATTTATTTTTCATCTTACATTAATTGAAGGGTCTATATGTTTAATGTTTCCCAAACTTTTTTTGTATCAATGGGTTGTAAAGAGTCTTATACGACATAAACATTTTAAAAGAAGGAATCTTTACTATACTGTAATCAGGCGCGGATCCAAGGGTGGGGGAGCACGCTGGCGCCCCCCCCCCCCAACAGAGCTCTGACACGACAGAACAATAATTATGACATCGCAAAAATTTCATAATTTCTTACACCTGTAATTCAATATTTAGTTGCAAAAACTCTTAAAATTACACCCTTTGACACCTTAAAATCCACAATTATCGCGGGAGGGCCCCGGACAACCCGCTTTGCTTTCGGGTATAATATACATACTTTTAAAGGTATGCCCCCTCCCCCCTTTAACTGATCGCTGGATCCGCCACTGCCTGTAATACTATAGTGTAGTGTTATAATGTTGATATTTAGCCTATTATTCTTTGGGAAATTTAGACTTATGTGATAGCCCGTCTGTATGTATACCTTGTCTACTTGTGTTCATGTCTGTAGGTATGACTGCATATACATCTGTATATCTGTGTGTTATCAACTAATATATTTACACACAGTTTTTGGTACTCAAATAAGTTATGGCAGAATGTTATGTTATGACTTGTGAACACAAAGCTATATTTTTAACCGTGTACTCGATATGTTTAATTTTCAGAACTAATGTTTAATCAGCAGTACACGTATTTCTACTGCTGTGAATAAGAGCAGTAGAGGTCGTAGGTACGCTAATAACCCCTATAGTGTATCAGTGCTGCTCGCCTCTAGAATGTACACGGTGGATCACCTGCCTCATACTTGACCCATTTACATTTTACCTGAAACACTTAGTTCCTAATTATTTTTTTAACATTTGGCCATTACTTACCGGAAATATTTTAATGAAATAAAAAATATATAATGAAATATTTTGTAATTGAAGCGTTATGAACGATTATTTATTATATTTCATGCTTTAAAACATTTATTCGAAACATTTTTCCAATATGTGGTAAGCCGACTCACCCCATGGATCATATGCAACATTTGAAATTTAATATCACAGGGATATTTCCTTTTAAATGTAACCATATTTTATTTGTGATAAGTTTAAAATGTTACCAAATATTTTTAACGCAGTTTAGGTTACTTAAATAATAAACATATTCACCGTCACTTTACAGTAAAATTCCATAAGCGCAAACGTCGCCCAAATTCGATTAAGTTTTCAAAGACCAAATAAATTGTAGGTGAAACACTACCATTATTAAAACTGAAATAACTATGGATTTTGCCAACTAAGGGCGGATATCACACCTGCATCACTTTCACTATATTCTATCTAAGTACTTGATGAGCTTTACACACGAAAACTTAATGCTTCCTTAAGATTAAAAATCCCGCACGTCTAGAGATTCTCTGACGACAGCACTTTCAGGAATATAGTTTATTCAATCAATAACTTGATAACCGTGAATGGAGTTCAAATCTGAAAATTAAATTGTACATCGGAATGCCTTATATATTTTAATAAATACTTAGCATGTTTACAAAACAAGATGCTATTTTATAAAAAATTTTTAGACAGTTAAATTTATTTTGGAAAATTCTTCTTACCCACACTTGACCATCAGTGAAACGAATACAAAGCGGTTTTCAGATTTTTAACGGGCCAAGTACATTCAGCTGAGAGGGAAATATAAAGAAGTTCATAACATATCTGAGAGTGGTGAGACTGGGGGGTCGAGCTGCACTGCAACTATTGAGTGATAACATCTGAATTGTGACTGAAAAGGGGTGGGGGGAAGAGATTGAAGTCGTGTGCGCGCCGTGTATGTTGTGTTACGTGTGATACTCGGCATATGATATAGAAACACTCACACTACCAACTTCACAGAACTAAGAAGGGACTCAGCTGTGGCGTTCAGTGTTGTACCATCCGGTATTCGTTTAGAGTTATCTCGGTAAACAGTAGAGCTAAATTAAATCGGGATAGCCTGATCTGGATTCCAACCCGGGCCCTGACGAATATAAATACAAGCATTTTACAAGTAATCCACTTCACTCAGTGTGTATCATTGAATGTGAGGTACATACCACATACTTTATTCTTCCGTATGCTATAACGGCCATATGCGTAAAAACTGTGAAAGACATTTCTTAGTCATTGTTATTGCTTAGTACTGAAAATTTGAGACGACAATGAAAAAAATGATGCATCTATCATATGTCATTGAAATATTAGAAAAGTTATATTTGCGTAGAATTTTTGAGTATTATTCTCTCGTCGGATTTGATCAATGGGCTGACTGGAGAGTGTTGAATTTGTTTGCAAGATTGAGTGGAAGCCCTTGTGCAGTGCCTGCAAGTTTTAAGACTGTAAAATTTTGCTCACAACTGATGAATGAAAATCGTAGTAAATAAAAATTTTATATGACGTTTAACTCTGCCGCATCATAGTTATCTTCATAATGCTACAGAAAGAAATAACAGGCAACTTCCGGTTTTCTGCAATAATCACGAGATAAGACGGTGATGAGCTACATTTCTAGTAAAACATTATGTTCTTACGTATGTCTTAAGGTGGAAACTGCTGCTGTGTTGATCCCTAACGAGTGACGATAACTGTGCGCACATCCCAGGAACATGTCGCAAGATTACCGTATCCATATATTTATTTTAAAACACTCGTCAATCTATGAAGCTTTGATCATCATTTCTACAAGGCAGTAGAGTGATACAGGATGGCTGTTAGCATTGTTCCACAAAACTTTGCTTTTTAATTTCTTTTCATATATACATACAATATATCATTTTGCGACGAATTATAGTGTGTGTAAATTTTTTATTTCCTAGTTATTACAGACTTTGATCCTGAAAAAATTCAGAAGCATTCACACTCTACTGTAAAGTTTTACATTTTTGTTCGAATTTTAACGCAAATAAAATTATCCGCCAGTGGATAATTGGGAGTGGACTGCAATAAATATTTAAGTCGAAATCAAGTGTCCTACATTTGCAAACTAGCTTCGACTGGTAGAGACCACAGTCTTAATTCGGGTAACACACTAGAGGTCTTATGTTATAATTAATTGTTTGCAAAATGTATACAAAATCAAAAACTTATTCTTACTGTTAAATAAAAAGTACGAATTATTATTAAAACCATTTGATGAAGCTCATGATGGGATTATTTATGTTGGATGCGTCTGTCATTGCCCTCGGAAGCGTTAATAACTGAACTAAACCAATAATACCAAATAAACTGAGTGAGTGAGATATTTTGGTCAGCGCTTAACATCGAGGTCTTCAGCGCTGGTGAGGGGTGGCATGATGTGAGCATGGAGCAGTGCTGGAATGAAGGAGCGGTGGAAAAGGGAAATCCCCGAGAAGACCCGCCGACCAACGGCATCGTCCGGCACGATTCCCACGTGTGAATACACGGGGACCGACCCCGCCGGGAATCGAACCCGGATCGCCTTGGTGGGAGGCGAATGGTCTGACCTCCCGGCCACCGCGGCCCCCTTCAAATAAACGGAATCGAATAACAAAAAATACAACGGTACCTTCAGAAAAGTAGCGCATTTTGAAGTGTCAGTTAAATAAAACAATAGTAGTTTGATTTATTGGGATTACATTTCTCTGGCTAAAATTACTGTAGAAGTTTATTTCTGGCGCTGGCTAAGTAGGTTACTCTCCAAAATTAGGAGTTTGTATGCTGAAAGATCATAATTAACTGTATACATTTAAAAACTATATAATTGATGGCTTACAATTTTTACATTATACATTTCCAATAGCTAACTTTAAATGAAAAATGTAAGTTACCAATTTATGCAATGATAATCAAACAAAACAATAATTGCCACATAGCCAAAATAAAACAGTGTGAAGCAAACATAATCATAGTCACATATCTAAACTAGGCCCTACATAACTTAAATGATGAGATTAGGGAGGAAAAAGCAAATTTAAAACAATAAAGTTTGAAATATTACAAAGAATAGTCAACAAACGCAATAGAAAACAGAAACAAATTTCCTACCGGTATTTCACTTCTTGTCTAATTATTTGTGCCTGGTCCACTGAAGCTTATATTGTCTTCACAAAACCAATAGATTATCCACACTTCTGTTCCTCCGCTGCTTGATCAATAAGATATTTTGAGAATATACGACAATTTAGTAACTTAGTATTTAAGTAATTCAGTAAATGCATGCCATCAGTATAATACAACAGTTCAAAAATAGCATATATTCTTAATACATAAAAATATTTCACAATCAGACTGTGACATTTGCTGCAGTGGGTTCTCGGATAGATAACGATCTAGCAATTTTCCGGTCAATTATCTATTGTCTACGGAACAAATAAATTTTTTGGGATCGTGTTTGATCGTCCTTACAGTAGAATTGATGACGCATTCCTTAATAGGTTTTTACTCGAGCCTCAAATATGTCCTCCCATTACGTATATATCTAAATTATTCTATCTTTATAACCGATGTGTGACAAGATAACATTGTAACTTATGCTTCTTCAAAGTAATATAATCCAAATCAATAAGAATTCGTGCATGCGAAATTATCCTTATCCGAAATCTAAAAATTTTTAATATTATAATTAAACTTTACCTTGACAACTAGGCATTTATTATTTGTCCACTTATTTTATTGTTTTTTGGAAAAATGTACTTAGAAAACAGCAAAATAATCCAATTAAAAAATAATACAAAACAAATAATTAGAAAACTAGTAAATTGGGCTCCATACTTGCGCTTCAGACGCGTTTAAGCGAATCACGACTATTTTTTCTTAACGAAACTATTTAATGCGCGTTATATTTATATGTCTACGAAAAGAAAACGCACTCCAAACAATGTCGCTATATTTTTTTTTAAAAATCAGCACGTTTATTTTAAGCGTTATTTTTGGGCTTCTAAAAATTCCCAAAAATCGTTTTGACAGACCACCGTATTTGGGAAAAAAAATATACCCGGAATCGAAAAAGACAAAAACCGAAAAAAGTGTTACGCTTTCAACTATGCCGCCCACAAATAAAATAATTGGGTCACCGCTTAAAGTCTCATAGGTAAAACGATAATAGTAAAGCACTGCACGCCAGCTGAGTGGCTTGCACAGAGAAGCGATAATGCATTGCATACATAGGTAAACGGCAACCTTACCACTCCTGCCTCACAAACACATATGTAGCCTATCTAGGGAGGCCTCTTAAGAACTTCAACCAATATTCCAGATTCATAGCAATCATAACGTGAGGTTGTGAAGGGCCTAACCCTTGCGAAGTTATAAAGTTAAGATCAACGACATACAGACTGGTGTAAGGAAAACAGATTATTTAAATAAGGAAAAATAAATTAAAAATTAAAATAAGTAATAAATTAAAAACAAGGAGTTACAATTGTTTTACAGTCTAATGCCTATGCAAGAAGTTTAGCTACAACTCGTGCATTTATCAAGAATGCATGAATTGTATTCTATTGTAATAGAATGATGAAATAAGCCAATAAAATAATATATTTTTATAGGCTACGCCATACACCTGTTATATATTCGTGGTGCTATTTATTCATATGTACAGGTTGAGTTCGGACGAAATGTTTGAACTTTTCATTGAAATAGCTTATGTAAAAGTAGGCCGAATATGTTTTTCCAGGTTGTCTGTAAGGTGAACGTGGTAGGAGTACGAACTTTAATTTCGTGAATTATGAAATTTCGTATCTTAAAACATCAACTTTCATTTCGTCAAAAATTCAATTACTACTGTGATATAAAGTTAGGACACACCGAATAGTAGGCCTATTTAAACAATGACATTAAAGTGTTTTTTTTTTTAATTTAGTTTCAAAACAATTTTAATATCGTTTTTCAGTTTCGCATGTCTCCCTCTATATTAACTTTACAGAAAAGTTGGAAATATATTTTCGACTTTATATAGCTGTCACCCGGCAAAATTAAAACCTTCGGACCTATCCTGTACTCGATTTATGTGGTGTGGTGTATCCTGACTTAAACGAAAACTTTTTAGCAACATTAAAGTGTACACAAAATGTCTTGGTTCATCTAGTGTAAGGCCTTAAGCCACGGAACATGTACGTATAATGGGGTGAAGGTGACCATAGGGATGAAGTTGACCAAAAAGCTACCAATATGTAAAAACAATTTGTTACATTTTCTACCTTCAATCCAAAATCCTCCAAAAACACCTCTCTATACTTTGGAACTTGTACTGCATGTTTTTGTGATTAACTGTATTCGTGTAAGTAAAATATGTTTCCTTAAAAAGTGTTTTACTTTCATAAATATTAGTTTTTTCCTAAATATACCAAATATCTTTCAAGTCGCAAATGAAATGGAAAAGTATTATTTAATTTTTAAATTTTTTTTATCCTAATTTTTTCTTCTTGTGTTATCAGCATTAAACTTCTCACTGCATGTTAAAAATAGTACTTTGTAGAACAATGGCAAAACTTCTTTGTTAATGGGGTGAAGGTGACTTCCTTGTAAAAATGTTTAAACTTTATTTGCTGCCCCTTTGTAAGCTAACACCACCTATTAGTAACTTTATTCTGTGACTTTTAGGTAGGTTAGTACAATAAACCACCAACTTGGTCACATTTTGTCGTGTGTGTAAGACAATGGCCATAAAACAAAACAAAAAAATACATATATTAATTTTTTGATAGCTGTGTAGGAATGTGGTTGGTTTTGGCTAGGCAGGAAGGGATTTTTGTGCACAGTGACACAAAATTATTAATTCTGTACCGGCAGCAGTATTGTTGAGATAACCTTTTTTAAATGCTGCGAAATTGCGTGTCTAAGGGTAAAAAAATTGTCAACACTCTGAAGAAGATTTGGAAGAAGCGCTAAAAAAAAATTGTTTTTGGTAAGTGGAGCATGAAGAAAGCATGTGATATTAACATTCCGAAGGGCACACTTTTTAAAATTGTGCATGGTCTAAAAGCAAAGTCTTATGGTGGTCCAACTGTGTTTCCTGCAGGCGAGGAAGACATCATTGTGAGCTGTGTACTAACCTGCGTCGAATGGGGTTTTCCATTGGACACTCTAGACATAAGGTTGTTTGCTAAAGCTTATCTTGACATAATTGGCAGGCATGAACGTAAGTTTAAAAACAACATGCCAGGAATTGAATGGGCAAAATATTTTTGAATCGACATTCCAACTAGCTGTCAGAGCGACTTGCCAACAACACCAAAGAGCTCGAGCAAGTGTTGGCGAGCTTGAAATAAGGCAATTCCACGGCAATCTTACAGAATCGTTATCTCAGTTACCAGCAGAAATTATTTTGATCTACGATGAGAGTAACCTCAGTGATGATACAGACTGGAAGAAAATGATAATTAAGGGAGGTGTTAAACCTCCTGACAATGTTGTTAACCTCTCAAAATGCTCAATATCATTCATGATGTATGTGTCAGCTGATGGAACTGCTTTACCACTATGTATGGTGTACAAAGCTGCCCATTTACATGATATGTGGAGAGAAGGAGGGCCAAAAGGAGCACCATTCTGCACGAAACCATGCTGTGCAAGAGGATTACGTTATAATACAACTTCCCATGGGTGGTTTGATGCTCTGTATGGCGTAAAAGTATAATGGAATGGAAGAAAAGCCACCACAATAATACTTCTGCTGTGGAAATAATTGTTTCCAAAATTACTCAAAAAGTGGTTCGTTGAGGTTGTTCACGTGAAGTCAAACATAATCAGCGGCTTCGAAGCAACGGGAATTTTTCTGCTTAACCCACAAAAAATTGTGAAATGACTACCTGTTCATAAAATATCATCTCCGTCTAAACCCCCGAAACTCCAAAAGTCATCACAGAGACACTTTTTGAATTTTTGATGAAACAAAGATATCCATGTAATCCAACATCTTCGGAAGGAGAAACTACAAGAAAAAAAGGTATTGTCACTGGCCCAAGGTAAGTCTGTGGATTCTGAAGATTCTATTTTGAAGGATGCTATTTCTACTACTTCTGAGGTTGCTGAACTTGAACCCAGGAAGCTGTTTGTTCCGGAAGGAAAATCCATTAGTGGTACATTGGTACGACGTGAACAAGCTAAGTTAGTGCATGCCAACAAGAACATGACTACTCAAGAACCAATGGAGTAATTGCAATAATTGCGTATGGAAAATTCATTTTTAAATTGAGTTTCCGTAAAAAAAAAAAAACAAGAAAACTGTTCTTCATATTGGTCAAGTTATAACCACACGTGATGAAGTTATTGAAATTAAATTTTTACGTCGTAATGACAAGGTTCGAGGAGCATTTCACTTCCCGATTGTCGAAGACACTTCCTTCAGCCCAGCTGGACAAATTGTGAGAATTCTGAATAAGATTTCTGTGCCCACACAGGAAAAACACCTCGACAAAAATCTAATTTTCATTTTGATGCTTCTGCTTACAGTGTTCGCTTATAAAAATTTCTAACAAATGTTTGTTTTACAGTTAGTATTTGCAACCTTTTGAAACACCAATTGGACTATAGTATCATGTTGTTCGGTAAGTTTTATCGTTTAAGCTCTGAAAACGGACTTGTTTGTATCTAGTATCGTTCATTTATTTTAGAAAAAAAATATTTCTTATAATTAAAATGATATTAATTATTTATTGCATGGGTTCACCTTCACCCAATTTACATATTGCGCATTTTATAAAGGAAAACGAAGGCATGGTCAACTTAACCCCATATGGGGTGAAGTTGACCAAACATTGTTTTTTTTAGAAGGCTGTAATTATGTGTAAAAAGTTTACCGTGTATAATGTGTTCACTTGCCCCACACCTATATTAACGAAAAATAACTTTGCTCCTAACCCAAACTATGTAACAATAAAGCCTTTTTAAGTTCATATTTGGTCACTTTCACCCCGTTCTAATAGAAAAACTAAAACGCATATGTTTGAATGGCAAAAGTTTACTTCGCATCCTTAGACTGTCTAAATGTGCTATCATATCCAGATGCAGCACCCAACGTCTTGACATGCAGATTGATACATTCAGGGAACAATCAACACTCCAGCACGTGATTAAGATAATCCAATCAACTGAGTATTGATACTCTCTACCAAGTTAATCATTTCCCTTTTTACATTGCAGCATAGATCATTATATATTCCTACATACAAGCAAGTCCTTTCTCTAGGCCGTTTACCGTTTCTACTGTCCAAGCATGGAACAGTTTACTAGCCACCTTGAAAAAATCCATAACATACATGGCTTTCAAATGTGACGCACGTATCACAGTCTATACCTTTTGTAAGTGATTACTATGATTTCTATGAACTAATTAATGCTATGTCACCAACTATTTGGTCGGAATTAGTTGTGCAAAAACGACGATTTCTTTTAAACCTGTGCGAAACTTAGTTTCTTAGTTTATTGGATTGAACAGTAATTGAACTCTTTATTATTAATACTGTGTCACGCAGAATTTATTTGGCCATTGTTGTTCAGCGGTATATTATTGCGGTAGTTAAGTGTAACAGAATTCAACATGCCTTAATATTGCCACTATAAAAATTATAAATAAATAAAGAAAAACAACATGCGCGAGATAAAACATTTTGCCTTGATAGTGTCTGAAATTTTTTTCGTTACTTATATGTTTTTATTTCTTTTGCCCTTGGGTTTTATTTGACCCGATCGCATTTATTTAATTTTATGTTGTGTATGTATACAGTTGACTAAAGCGTACTCTGCTTGTTTTTTTTTTTTATTATCTTTGTCCTCTTTGACATTAATCTATATTGCAATATTGCATGTTGAAGAAACTAAATCCAGTGATGCTCTCCCATTACACAGTTCTTTCAAAGATCATGTACTGTGTTAGTGTTGAGCGATTTTCCTATAAGCTTTTATATAAAATAACTTGTGTATTTGAATAATAAGATAATCGAACTCAATTTTTTCGCCTAATCCAAGTGGTTAAAATTAAATCGTTACAATTTGTTGTTAGAACAACACAACTCACTGTTTTTAGATTGAAAATCGGTGCACTCGTCCTATAGAAAATCAATAAATGAAATCAGCTAATTTTAGTGCTGCCAGATTGTGGTAGCATTCACAATCATTGTAAGGGCATATGACAGCAATGCCGCTAGTACAAAATACTGCCGATAGGCTCTATAGTATAAAAACTCTTCCAGCGTACATCGTTTGATTTTTAAGATAATTATATAACATGCATTCAAACGGCATCTGTTTCTGTGGAATAACAGAAATTGTGCGACTTGGCCGTAACCATAGAATTTAACACATAACGTGATTGTTTTAATTTCTGAGGAAATAAAATATGGCTCATAAAATGATATGTTTGGTAGAGGATTTTCTTTTTCGTGTAGATAAAATAAAAATTATCAGCTGGAACACCGGTCTGTCTGTAATAGTTTAGCTATCACGTCAAAAATATGAAAACTCTGCGGCGTTGTTGCATGCAGTGAATCACACAGCAAACCGAACAACTTGTTGAAAGGAAGCAAGAAACAGGCACTGTGTTGCCGGATATGCCAGGAATATGTCACGAACATTCTGTGCTAAACGGGAACGAACTAATTGATCACGTGTCCCGCCGTAAGCCTTACAGCCAGTCTTCAAGATTTAGTTTTCATATCATAATTGCGAAGAACGCGACAAATTGCTAGAGACTATCGTCTTCAGCACATCGAAAACCAATGTGAAAGAAAATTGGTTTCGCAAGAGCTGCAAAGTACTTGACAGGTAGAAGGTAAAACAATTAATCGTAATCAACAAATAAAGATTTTAACATTACGGACAGCAACTTTTTGAAATGTTTTCTCATGGAGTTGTTAAAAATTATTATTATAAGTATAGAACAGCGCCTAAATGTTGGAAGATGGATATTCTCGAGAATACCTGCCGACCAGCGACATCGTTTGGCAGGATTACCACCTGTGAATATACAACATCCATAGTTCAACCACCGGGGTTCGATCCCGGGTCGCCGTGGTGGAAGCAGAGTGATAAGACCGCAGGACTGACGCGGTTCGCATAAAATGAAGTGTTTGTAACTACCTTCATAATTAAAACGATGGAAAATCATTAGTTACGTAAATTTTGATTGTGCTGGCTCGTTGCTAGAAGTTGATTTACGTGTACACAAATAATTTTCCACAACAATTTTTCAGTTTCATATCTCGCACAAAATTTTATGCTAACATTTTGTTGTCCCAAACATTCTGTAAAACATTTTTACGGAGGCTGTTATGAAATAAGTTATTGCTTTGGATACTTTTCATCCTGGCGATCAAATACTAAGAATTACAATGTTCATTAAACTTGTTTGGTAGCAGGAATTGTGACAACACGATACTAAAATAAATTTCCACTGAGCGTATTACAAATGTAAAGCACGTGAACCTACTTTCATACAGTCTCGGACATGTCAGAATTATTATACAGTTAATTCATAAATCTTTCAGCTCGCAGAACAAATACAACAAATAAATGATCATTTATAACAAATTTTAAATCTACGTACAAATCAACACGCACAGAACACATAGTAAATAAAATATATTGCGTGTTGCATGAATGTAGAAAAAATGATACACGACGGCTCTTTTGTAGCCATCTTGTTTAGTTTTGGACGCAATGTCTTATTACTTAACAAATATTTGAAAAGGAACTCTACACTGTAAAGACCTACCATTTAAAAAAATTGCATGCACTTTATAAAGAAAGCTAACAAAAAATATTAAAGGCAGAATGTCGATACACAAGAGTTATTGATGGAAATTATTCTAAGCCGTAAGTATTTAGCATGCATCGCACACAGAGTTTCTTAATAAGTTATACAAAATACTGCATTGTAGCAATAAAATATTCGAAACACATTAACCTTCAGGGGAGTTGAAATAATGATCATTGCGTAGGTACTGAAAGACGCCAGTGAGCATTTATTTTTCAAACTGAAATATTATTGGGTCTGAAACCAAAATTCTCTTTCAAATAGTAGTAAAAATATATGCTCGGTGAGTACTCGCGCCAAATCAGCTGGGCAATCAAATGCAGAACCCAAGTGCTACTGGAACTTAAGTGGTCCATCCACTGTTATGAAACAACAAATGATCGTGGAAGGATATTTCCTGGTGCGTTTAGAAGTATCGCATAATATATCGCTATGGTATAGGTGACGTTTATTCCAGTGTACATTCAAGATTAATACAAGCAGAGTCTAGCTATTTCGGAAGGTATTAGATAGCGCAAACCACGTGTGATATATGTTTATAATTATTTGCATAAAATTCCAAAGACACAAAGGTTTCCTATGAATGAAGGCGTTTGTTGCAGAAAAACACGTAACTACCGCTGAAGGTGACAGCCGTACTTGATTCTCAAGATTTGAAGGACTTGTGAAAGGACTCAGGGTAGCTATGTGGGAAGCAGGACAGCAATTCCTAATGTTGATCAAACGAATTTGATTACTTATAAAATGTGGTTTAATTATTATCTGGCAGATGCTGAAATAATTTTTTAAAACTAAAATAATGGCTAAGTTCGTAATTTTTAATAAAATGATTAATTTTATTTTTTTCTAAAATTGACCAAAATAATTTTAACGATTGATCAACTCTGATCCAACAATAGCATTATAAAATCTTACAATACGAAAATGGGTTAGCTTGTTTTTTATAATAATTACACCAATTCTTTATGTTACTCAAACACACTTTGCTATTGATAGAATCTGACCGAACGATAATTTATCTTGTACTGTTATAAAATTATGCAATACAAAAAAAGAGAGTTTACTTAGCTATTTTAAAAAGTTAATGGAATGCACCACTTTCCATTGACAGACAAATTTTATGACTGATCAAATTTGAGCTAACGATTGTCGAACCAAATCTGTCATAAAATTTTACAATATCAAAGTTTAGGGAATGGAAAACTTAGAACAAAAAAGTATATATTAATTTGGTCAGTGAACCATATTATGCATAAAGGAACCAAGCACGATATTTTATTGTTCTGAAATTAGTAGCAAATACATGAATATAAAACTTGAATACATTAATAACTTATATGTCCTTTTACGGAATCATGTTCTGCAATTTTGTCATGCATTCAATTGTAATTAAATGCAGATGTTTATCATTGAACCTAGATTTCCTCAGTTGCATCACAATTGGCTCAACCAATTTTATGTGTGATCAAATCTAGTATAGTAATAATATAACGCTTGCATTATAATATGTTAAATAACACATTTGGGGACAGGGGAGCGAACGTCGCACTGTTTAGTAGTAATTAATTTTGCCTCATCATAATGTTAGTCAAACTAACATAATTTTTAATTAAATCTGATTTACTTTTCGTCTGAAAACGTTATCATAAAATTTTACTGTACAATAATCGGGCGGCTAACTTCAAATTTTTCAAAAATCAATCAGGCGAATTTCAAATGATGATGAAACAAATTGTATATCTGATGAAATCTGATCTTCCTATAATATAACGAATACCTTCATAGCGTTTTACAACACTGTAAATTGGAGGGAAGTGGAGTTTAAAACTTCGGAAAATTTATTGATTTGAAAAGTTGGTAAAGTTTATCAAACAAATTTTATAACTGACCCTATTCTGGTCCAGCGATGCTCTAACGATTTCATCTTATCTGATCCAACGATGATCTTTCGAATGTCATCATATTTTTTTTAAAATGTAAAAAAGTGAGGAAGGGACCCCTAGTTCGTACATTTCAAAAATTTATTAATTTGACATATTTCGAATGTTGATCAAGCGAATTTTATAATTGATCATAAATGATCTCACAATGATATATCGAATGTTGTCATAATATTGAAATTACGAAAAATTTGGTGGTGACATCATACGTTACATAAATAAATCAGACCTTTTTTTTATCATGTTGGTGAAACGAATTTTATTATTCATCAAAACTTATCTTGCGATGCTCTAACGATATCCATATTAAAATCTTTCAATACGACTTGGCGGTTGACTTCGCAATATATTAAATTTAAATACCAGTTTACAGTACTGATCAAACATATTGTATGATTGATCAAATATGATCTATCGACGATCTAATGAATGACGTCATAAAAATGTACATTACGATAAGTGATCAGCATCGCCGAGGAGGGTTCTTGCTGTTATGCAAATATCTAATGGTGCATTATCGTGTATGAACAAATGTGCTCCTCTGTGTACAACTGGACATCATCGAGCAGGAGAGGCAACTGATTTTTCAAGAAGTTTCTGTACGACCGCAAAGTTAACAGCCCGGCATCATTGGGCAAACTAAAAAACTGTCTATAATCGAGCTCCGGATATTGAGAGAGATCTTACGAAGACGATCATAGTACTTAATTAATGTTCCGAAGTTCTCATCCGCCCAAATTATAACAATTATGTCCCTCGTACATCCCACAGGGTTGTCCCTAACTTGACGTATAACCCCTACATCTTAATCAGTTACTCGGTCATTTCTATACCATCCACTGTTTCTCAAATCTCACTGTTTCTCTGTCCTGTAGACAATCACATGTACAGTACATAGGATTGTCTTTCGTTCAGGAATCATCTGTTAGGAATATATCCGCGTACGGACGACTCACCGGCACACGATCGCAATTAGCGCGTCCAAACCATTGTAGCATATCTTATTTTAGTAATGCTTATGTGAAGTCCTTTCCACTGCATACACGTGTAAGTGGTGAGACGACGTGCCTGTACTAAAGTGAGGTAGACATGACTTGTCATTAAGTAAACATTATTTCTTCAATTAGTAGGTTATTTTGAACCTGTTAGGAGCGAGCACCGAAGGTAAAAAAAAACCACATAAAGAATAGGTTTTCTTACACTTACACAATTATGTTTACATGACTTAAATATCCTTAGCTCAAATATTTTCAAACGCTTATTTTAATAACGAAAACAGATAGTATGGAATATAATATTCGAAGTTCTCAAATATTTTCCAACAAAGTTAAGAGAAAGTATTTCACGCAAGAAACACTGAACAAGTAATTGTCCCTTGTATTCATCGCATTTAGATTACCGTGAGCGGTCTGACTTTGAAAAAGGGAAAGCGAGGGGGGGGGGGGATTTGAATATGGGACTTTGAAAAAAAAAATACTTTCGCAATTACGGTAGCACTGAATAAAGCTACTTCTTTTCAATATGTTCCGAATAATAAATGTACACAAGACATGCAATTGCTCATAGTTAACAATTTTAAAAAGTTAAAAATATTACAAAAGTGTTCCAAAGTCATCCGTCATGTCCAAATTCACCCCCTCTAACGTTACATTATTAAAAAAAAAATTGGAGTTGTAATATAGTCACTGCTGCAGTTTTAGAGAAATGTGATAAAATTTTGAATGCTTTAGGTCTAGAAAATATCTTATTATTGCTCGCCTTAATGTACATACTAATAAGAACCACGCGCACCGTTAAGACGATTCACGAGAATGGTTCCGTTTCTGTCTTTTGTAAGTCGTCACTGCGACAAGCTCGTCAAACACATGAACATTGATTGTAGCCTACCACAAGCTTTATAATGACAAAAATACGGAATAAACTGCGTACATTTTGTATAGTTACTGCCATAGAGACCTACAAATTGTTACTTCGTTACATATGAAACTAGGCGAACAGTTTAAAATTTTTCTGTCGTGAATATAAAGCCACGACATTACGGAAGGCTGTAGAAGCATATATACCCACTCATATAAAAAAAATCACATTTATACAAAAATTGTTTGTCGTATAGTAACGTACAGGTACACAAACATTAAAGTCCTATAAAAGTATTCGACATCGTATCAGTATGTTCCACGATTCTCTTATAACAATTGTCAACAGAACATGAAAATTTATGTATTTTCAGCAATCGTATTTAAATAAACCCAATAGTACGGACTATTAATTGGAATATGTATAAAACACTTATTTCATTGATATAAATATTTGGCAGCAAAGCACAGAACGGTCTCTGAAAACCAATTCAATTATACTCTCGTAGAAACTCCTCATACAAAGAAAAACTCCTGCTTAAAACCATACTTTTACTATCAAAATGAGATCGCAACTGTAATGTCTTCATTGAGCAAATATACTTCATGCTTTGTAATCACATTTTATTCACCATTTTATTATGAATGCAACACAACTTATTTACATTGCATAGTGTACAACATTACTTGACCTGAATACTCTACACTCTCCTCCACATAATACACACTTCACAATACATCCTCTAAAATGAAATGATTTCAACAATAACTACATTTCTTCTATTAACCTCTCTGGTTTACGTCTTGCTCTTAGAAATTGACTTGTGCCTTCTTTGGTATCACTTGTTGTCGTACTGTCTGACCTATCACAGGGTTCTTTATCTTCAATTTCCTCTTCACCCGACAAACGTACATTCTGATTCTGTTCCGATATCACTTCCTCCTCCGAATCTTTAACGCCTTCTCTTAATTGATCTGTATGTCGCTTCCAGTTATCACATTTCTCCGGAATGTGCACTGAACATAAGTTCGGGCTAATGGAATTTGTTACTGTTCCTTTAATCCAAGATGGTTTCTGATGTCTATAGTCACGAGTCCAAACTGTATCACTCTTCTGAAAGCTATCTGTCTTTGTCCTCCACTGTTAGTCCTTTGCACAGCCTGTTTAACTTGCACCACCTCTTTAACTGACGGGGGATGCATTAGGTCAAATCGTGTTCGTAAATTACCAAAAAACAAAACAGCAGGAGGCTTCCCTGTCGTGCAATGTTCTGTGATGCGATAGTAAAACAAGAACCGTTGCAATGCCACTTCCCACTGCGAACACTTGGCAAACAAGGCACACTTCAGTGCCCGTTTGAAAGTTCTAACAGAATTTTCTGCAGCTCCATTTGTTTGAGGGTGATATGGTGCTCCTTGTACTATT